>JAOTRH010075532.1:0-17577 GCA_034768845.1 Heliamphora exappendiculata | reverse complement strand
AAACGGTGATTTTTTGTTAAATTAAACGAAAATTTTAACGGTTATGATTTCTTTGATGTTAAAATCAAACATGAAGAAGTGTTACTTCAATTTTTAAAATCACAACATAAATTTTTATTTTTATCAAAAATCTCAGGGAGAATTAGTGTAATTTACCTTTATTTTATCTTTGAAGTAAAATTTTTTACATCTCTTTTTCGTACCAGGGTGGCAGCCACCCAAATTTTACTTTTTGGAAACAACGGCGCAGGAAAACGACATCAACACCATCTCTAAAACTGCCTCTTTCTAAACCGCCTAAAACCATACAATTGTAATTACAGTTCACAAATTTTTATTGAGTTTTTATCATTATTAAAATTAATAATTTATAATAAAAATTATAAGTAATTAATAAATATATTGAATTATAGCTGAAATAAAAAATTTTTTTATTATAAATTGTAGTAAAAGTCTAGGCCGCCCTTGGGACAAGCGAGCAATCCCTTAGCCTAAGATTTTCGATTTTTGGTTAAAATTTAAAATTTCATTTAAATTTAAATTTAATATAAATATATTTTAAATTTTTTCATATTTAATGTATTAGATGGATTGCAAGTGGTAGTTAGAATTATTTGTATGTCTTTGATCTTAACTTCAAGTCTTACTTTATTTTTATTCAATTTTTTTAAGTTGTAATAATTTGAATGTTTTCTTAAACCACCGATAATTTTAAACAATTTTAGATTAATTCAAATATTTAAAATATAAAATAATACGAATAGAATATAAAATACAAAAGTTATGACCATAAGTCATAACTTTTTAATCCTAACATATTAATTTTATTTTTACCAATTATAGTCGAACATTAATTATTGAATAAAAAAATATTTATTGTTAAAAAGCTAATAATATATAAGTTAAAAGCATGATGTATAAGTGATACTATATTCTATTCAAATTTTTTTGTAAATTAAATTTTGTTGAAATATAACTACAAACATATTTTGTTCTCTTAAATTTTTATAATTAATTTTAAAATTTATCTTAAAATATATTGAGGCTCCATATTGCAAATTTGCTTTGGGTCACAAAATTTTCAGGGCTGACCCATATAGAAGTTGTAAGTGTTTTAAAAAATTTATAATTTATTACTAAAATTAGTAAAAAAAAATTAAAAACTAACCCAAAAAACAATGTCAAACACCCCTTGGTTTATAGGTGATGATGGATGGAGGATAGAGGTTGAGGTTAAAAGAGACATTTTAACGAACAGTAAGACCCTTAGGAAAAATTTATTTTTGAACTTTTTTTCATCTTAAATTTTAAAGTCACAAGTTACCTAATGGGCTTTGTTTCAATTGTATAGGTCTTAACCTTTTGAATAGAATGTTGAGAATTCAAAATTTGTCCCAAGAATTGGAAATAAGTGTGTAAATATTTACTGATAAAATTTTTTTTTTGAAGTCACAGGTTAAAGCAAATAAGAAAGGGTATTTTACAAAAGAAACTTTACCAATTACTACCATTCTCCAAACTTATTCTCACATAAGATTTAGTGCAGATTTTTCATAGTCACTAATTTTTCATAGCCATTAATGTTCAAATTTTTTGGTACTATATTGATAATATTTTTAATAACAATCTATATTCCAGCTGCGTGTAAGGCACTCAATAAAATTTTGGCCCATTTATAGTAAAGAGAAAAAAATATTTTTCTAAAAAGGTATGTAATTAGCACACTCTTTATTCTAATATATATAAGCAAATGTGCAAAACAAAAAGAAAAAATATTTTTATAAAATATATATATTTCATATCCATAGAATAATTAATTGTATCAATATTAGTATCCATATTAGATAATGTAATAAGTTGCTCATATATAATACAAAAGTTTATCAACTAATTTACCAGCAAGTCTAATAATTAATTTGTCTACAAAATAAGTATAAAGGATTATATATGCTGAATTGACAAGAAAAATATTATAAATTTAATATTACGATATTAATTTAAGTGGGTGCTATTTTCTTGTAGCAGAGAAAGATCTACCTTTCAACTTTAAATAGTTATTTATTTATTTATTTTTTGTTCTGAGATAGGAAGATTTAAATTTTCTATCTCAAGTGATGAACTTGTTGGGATAGAATCTGTTATGCAAAAGAGTAGAACGGAACTATTAAATGCACAAGGAGAATTTGTAGTAATGAAACTAATGTTAAATTGGAGCATTGAATTTGTACGAACTATATATGCTCGCGACTTTAATTGATAACATGATAATTTTAATTTGTACTATTAAAAATGCTTCTTTTGTAATTTGTCCATGCTTTAAAAATATTGATTAGGAAATTATATTAGGAGATATTTAATTGAATATAAGTTTAAAATAAATTAAAAACTTTTATCTCTGATGCAAATTTCATCAACTTGGTACTATTGATTGAAATATCGTTGCTTTAATTGAACCATTGTCATTACATAACTCGACTTGCAATCCGATTCTATAAAATCATAATGTCATAACATTAATAATGATACTGAGAGAAATTAATTACTTTAAAAATTATAGACGAATATAATTTGTTGATGAGATAAAAGTAATAAAAAAAGCATGTTTGTTCAGTCATATTATTATAATACTTTGGTTGTGCGGTTAGTTCTATGTAATTATAAATTTAACATAGTATTAAATTTATATCACACAGGTAAAAACCGCAAGAAATCATAGATTAAATCTAAAAACTCTTTAAAATTTTGATAACTCTAAACTATTAAAATAATATTATTGAAACTAAAAGTATTATTGGAATTAATTAAGAGTGCACCACATTAAGAAAAATAAATTTCGGTCATTCATTCGGTGTTCTATAATTATTGTTATTAAGAGGAAAAATATCTTTTTAAAAATTATATGGGGAAAATATTTAAGTTATAAAAATAAAATAGAACTAATTTATATAATTTTAAGATAAAAATTAATACTACTATAACAATATTTTATAAAACTTTGTGACGATTGCGTCGCTCCCATTAGTTAATCATTGACTTAGAGATTTGGTTTTAAACATTCTTTTTTTATTCTTTTATTCCTTTTTTTTGTTCATCGAACCTTTTTCTTTCATGATTCAACTGGTCATATTCTATAGATTTTCGATAATTCAAACCGTTTATCCTGTAAAGCATATTAACAAAATAATTTCTATAAAAATCTAGATTAATATGATATTTATAGATATAGTATCTTATAATATTTATTTTAATGGTATTTTTAATTTTAAGAATAGGCCACTAATTTTATTTAACATAAATATATTTAAGTAATTAGTTATTGATATTTAATTAATTTAATTTTTTGAATGGACTATATATCTTCTAAATGAGTTTTATAAAATGAACAATATGATTATGAAAATAAACATGAGATATGTCTATAACAATTATATATTATGTTAAATTGTTATACATTATGGAGAATAGTAAAAGCACCATCCAAGTCCCATGGTTACGACTTGGCTTTTTATTTTGCAAGGTAGAAAACATATTTTTATCACGAAGTTTAATTTTTATAAGCCCATATCAAGTTTATTTCAATAATTCAAATCATTTATCTTGAAGAGCATATTAAGATGATCATCCATGTTAAAAGATCGATTGATTAGATATTAGTAGATATAGTATTTTATAAAATTTATTTGGGCAAATTACACTGACTTTTCTTGAGATTTATCAAAATATCAATCACTTCTCCTGTGATTTCTGAAATGTCACTAACCTTTCTTTTGATTTAGTTTTTGCATCAAATTAGTCTAACTGTAAATATTTTCGTTAACTTTAACAAAAAAAAAAACTGTTTAAAAATAAAAAAATAATAAAAAATTATTTTCTAATTAACACTTTTTTTAATAAAAAATAAAAATAAAATAAAAAATATTTTCTAATTATAATAATAAAATGTTTCAAACACAAAAAATAATTAGAAAACAGTTTTTTTTATTATTTCTATTTTTTTTCTAAAAAACAGTAATATTGTTTTTTTAATAAAAAATAAAAATTTTTTTCTAATTATAATAATAAAATGTTTCAAACACAAAAAATAATTAGAAAATAATTTTTTATTAATTTTTTTATTTTTAAACAGCTTTTCCATTAGAGTTAACGAAAATATTGATGGTTGGGCTAATTTGATGCAAAAACTAAACCAGATTGGAGTTTAGTAATATTTCAGAAACCACAAGGAAGGTAATTGATATTTTGATAAATCTCATGGGAGGTCAGTATAATTTACCCAATTTATTTTAATGTTATATGTGATTTTAAGAATAGATCATGTAGTTTATTTAAAATAAGTATGTTTAAATAATTAGTTATTAATATGTGATCAATTTAAATTTTTGTATTGGTGATCTTCTTAACAAGTTTTATAAAATAAATGATACGATTAATAAACATGAGGTATATCTATTTATATTATATATTAGGTTATTATTCACTATCTAGAATTGTATTAATTTTTTCATTCATATCAAAGCAAGAAAACTAAGGAGTAAAAAAGTAATTTCATGAAGGATGAAAGACTAAAAAGCAACCCGCTCTTTATATATATGGATGGATGTTTAGGAAGTACATAATTTGGCAGCTCATTTGTAATGCTTATTTATAATAAATGTAAAATATTATATTATTTGGTACTTAAATATAGTCCTCGTAAATGATTTGAATCAAAAAAATTTCAAGTCAAAAAATCTTATTTTGCTTAACTCTCTCATTCTTTTCTCTCGCTTTTGCCCTTGCCTTTGCTCCTGTCCTTGTTTTGGCATCTTATTATTCAATGTTTTTTTTGTGTGTGGATAACACATTAATGTCTCCCCCTAGTATTACTTAATTTGCATTCAAAAATACAAAACAAGCGGTTGGAACGATCATTGCACCTATGTTTTATTTATTTTAGGTCTTCAATTGTTGAGAACATTGACGAAAATAGAGATAAGGTTTTATTTATGTTGAAACAAATGTATTTGGACAAAGATATAAACACATCTATACACAATCTCCAGCACGCAAAATGCGGATGATAACAAACACCACTTTTATGTCAAAAACATAATCTATCACCAAAAAAAAAGTACTTGATGGATTAAAATCTTGTCACTAAATCTTTTTGATAACATGTCTCTCAAACGAGACTTGTAAATATTACATTTTAAAAAGGTAGGTGTTTTTTTCTTTGATCGGTAAAAGAAAATCTTATTCACTAAGGAAGAATAGCAACTAAAGGAGATAAACTCCTTACAAAAATGCATCAAACATCCTCATAGAGAAACAAAAAAAAATTGTTATTAACAAAAGAAAAATCACCAAGACAACAAACGAAATAGTATAACAACCAACTTACATCATTAACAGAAGAAGCCTGCCTATCAACAACTCCCCAACTCAACTCCAAAATCAGAGCCTATCAACCAGCAAACACAGCCCAAGCTGTCACACCCAAAATTCGAATCACGTGAAAGCCCACGGAATAACTATTTTGAGATATTACAATTCACCAAAATCGCCCAAACTCAAACGGGTCGAAAATCAAATCGAAAACAAAATTTATCTTGCAAAACAATTAACAAAATATGTCATTTTGAATAAAAAAGGGTTACCCCCAAGCTTCTCTAATCAAAACCTTCTTTCGAAATATAACTTAACTTTCAGTCACAGTGGCTGTCCGCTCGAGCGGTCAGAGTTCCGCTTAAGAGGTGAGATGCCCGAGAAAATTTTCAACCAGAAACTAGAAAATCTTTTCAAATCTAAAAAACATACCTACAACATAATCTCTGAACATGGATTTGAATAAGTCAAATATAGGGGCAAAATTTCAGTTGGATAAAGAAACTTCTTTGTCTATACTATAACAAAACCTTTCAAACTGAGAATTTCCCACCCAACACAAGCTCATATCTCACATGCAAACAACATATGAAACCATAGCTTTAGGGCCTTACATAACATGTTGTGAATCCAAAAAACATATATATCTATACATGATTCCATAATAAAAGAGAAAACTACGAAAAGTCTTCCGCCTCATCGGGCTCCACTAGATCATCTCTTGTGATCACAGTCACCTGAAAAAAGTTTTTTAAATCCCACAATGTGAGCCAAAACCTAATAGGAACAGACTATATTAATGAAGTAAAACATGATATGCAATAATATAGCATAGAATAGACTCGACTACGCGAGCATCAAAACGATTTTACATTCTTAAAACTACGCATTTTCATATAATGCACATAATGTCCAATAGTTAAGAAAACATTAACAAAACGTTATTTTTCACTCGGTTCCCACAACCGACAATAATTCCTATGTATCGATTCTGTCGCACTAGGGACAAAGGTAACAACTATAGATTCTCGCTCATTATCCTAGTTTCAGGGTATCTAATGACTTACAAGATAATAACATGTTCTATAAGGAGTTAACAACATACGCCTCTCAATGGGGCAACCACTTCATTTACGGGGATTAAACCGAATGAGCGAAGCACTTACATGTATAAAATTTTTGAACTTTCACCAAGTAGCAATGACAGCCCAAATATACACGAACTGTCACGACACATCTACTGAATCATAAAAAAAACACGTAGCTCACTATAAAAATGTTTGTAAATATACATAGTCAGATACAAAATGTTCAACGGCATTCCGCCACATCATCCATTTAACTATGGAGACCAATTAACATTTTCAAAATATTCACCGTTTCAACCGAAATGTTTTAAAACCAAGGTTCAATCCCAATGGTTAGTTCTAAATCTCCAAACTTAAGTTTTCATAACTTTTACATAAATTTCTCCGTTTTCAAAGCCACCTTTTTAAAAATTACGAATATCTACACGTCCACTGACTTTGTAATAAATCATAACAAACGCAAAATGTGTTTTTTTATCACAACCAAACACAATTTAAACACAAAATTTAACATTTATAACATTTAAAGCGGTAGAAAATGCATATAATCGCATGTATAACCCTTTTTAAAACAAGATAGTCTAGAATCTTACCTCGATGATTTAAAATTCGAAACTTTGAACATTGGCGAGAAAATAAAGTCGCCAAAACGCGATTCCATTCGGATGAACGCGAAACCCACGACAAGAATATCGAGGATCGACTATCTGAACGCTAAAATCCGAACCCGAACCAAGCTTAAAGTTAGAGAGAAGACAGAGGTTTTGTGTAGAGAGAGAAAAAAACTTATAAGACAAGCTTTGGTTCAAAAACCTAGGCATGAGCTGTCTTTATAGAATCTCGCACTGAGCTGTTTGCTCGATCGAACAGGGATCCGCTTGAGCGGTCCCCCACCGACCAAACTCTCTGCTATTAGCCCGCTCAAATGAATAGAGTACCACTTGAGCGGCCATTGTTGGGTGAAAACCCGAATAAAAAAAGCACGACCAAACTCACGCATGCATAACACATATAAAACATGCTGTTCTATAATAATAAAAGCAAGAACTAACGCATCGAATAAACATTATGAAAATAAAACAGAATTGGGTCTCACAACTCCCCCTTTAAAGGAATTTTGTCCCGAAATTCACTACAAGATTAAGAATCAAATAACTCCAGATATCTAGCACGAACATCGACTTCAAGCTCCCACGTTGCTTTCTCGACTCCGTGATAAAATCACAGAACCTTGACATAAACAATGGTTCTCCCTCTCAACACTTGCTCATTTGTGCCCACGATCTTCACAGGTCGCTCCTCATAAGTAACATCATCATTCACTTGTAACTCAGCCCAATCCAACACATGTGACGGGTCAAGTTCATACTTCTGAAACATGAAAACATGAAATACGTTGTGCACAAATACTAACTGAAGGAGTAAAACCAGACGGTATGCCACCTCCCAAATCCTTTCAAAGATCTCAAGTTGGTGCTAAGGTTTGGTTGTTGAGAATTCCTCTGATGTAAGGTTGGGCGGCTCTACTGGAGTGCCGTTGTTTTGGTATGCTTTGGGGGGGTGTTTGTTGTTGAATTATGAGTGATGGTTTTGCTGTGGTCTTGTTGAGGGTGCTGATGAATGATAAATGGTGTACGAAATGGTTATACGTGATGTTGAATGATGCTACTGCTGTTTGGGTACCATTTCGCACACCATTTATAACTATATAACCATTTTACATTTAGGGAGTACAAAAATATTACCAGTATTATAAGACCAAAAAACACCTAAATAATCTAAAGTTATAATACTAAATTAAAAAATCAAAATAACTTCGTCATATATCACTCAAAAATTATTTTCCTTACATTTCATTCAATAATATTATACAAATTAACAATTCATGATTTTGATAAACAAAAATCAGTCTTTTTAACCAAATTAGCACTACAACTGGACCTTTTTTCTTTTGATAAATTCTTTTTTCGAAAGATTAAACTTAATATAGTCTATCAAATAATAAAAATAGTTTTGTTTTGAAATTGATATTAAGGAATGAACCTAAGTGAATTTTGATAAAGTTAAATTCAAAGTAACTAAACCCCCTTTATTTTATTGAGATTTAATAAAAAAATTATTTTTAAACTTAATACAAAGGTTTTATCTAGGAGGAGCTCTATTTTTTAAAAAATTGGAGAGTCTTAAGTGGTCACCTTGCCAGCCTATGCTTAGTTTCTTTTTTTTATTTTATTTTATAGGGAGTTGCTAAATGTACTTTTTTTTTCTAAGCGCATCCACTATATGCATTAATATTTTTACATAATACATAAAAACTTGTAATAACAGTCATGGCCAGTAAAAAAATGTATTTAAAAGCTCATATTTTTGCAAGATAAGCACGTGAAAAGTATGATCCTTGGGCCCATGGTGCTAATTTCAATAAATTCTTCTCATTCTTCTTTCATAGTAAAAGTGGATCAAGATTGAGTACTCTCCACGGTTAAAAAGTGAAAAGGGTTCAATAATTAAGGTTCACTAATTTCTCCTAACTAATCATATGATTATTTTGGATGAATGTTGTAATAATGGTTAATGCTTTGTATTTAAACAAAATTCCAAACTAGCATATAGGCCTAGAGAGATAGGGGCCTAAAGAGGGCATTTCTTATCCATTTTTCATCCAACATGTTCATTTAGTGGCCAACTTTGAAGTTGACAGTGTAACTAAATTGTAAATTTTATATATATTTTTAATTCGTAATTAATCAAGTAGGAGGAGCTTCTCTTTAGTTTCCTTTGAGAGGTAGATCATAATTGATATGGTTTTATTTTGTGAGCACACGCTAAACCTATCTCAATTATTCGAACAGTTTAGTTGTAAAATTTCTCCAAATATTATTTAATTAAAAAATTAAGTTAATAGAATAACAACAATTTACGAACAAATTGTATTAGTCTTAAAAATTAAATGATTTATTTGTAATTCATATTTAAGATCAATGTGATGAACAATTTAGAGAATGAGTTGAGCCCATTGTAAATCTACGATCATTTTAACATTATGGTTAAATCCTCCAAAAAAAATTAAAAGAAAACCAAATATAATATTTAAAGGATATAGATGGTCTTGTGGCAGTATTTAAACTAGTAGCTTATAAATTATAACTTGTAGCAAAAATTGTGAGTGTTTGGCAAAGATTGTAGCCTATAGTTGAAATAAAAGAAAAAATAGTATAAATTGTAGCAGAAGTTGTCGGGTTTAGAAAAATTTATAATTTATAACTAAAATTAGTAGCAAAAAATTAAAAACTGCTAATAATAGTTTTGTCAAAAATTGTCTTGGCAAGTGCATAGCAAAATAATTGTGCACATCAAAATCATGACAACTTTTAAAAACCATAACCAATATGGTGGTTAGAAGCCTTTGGAGAGGTAGCGCCAAGCTTAAATGGGAAGCTATGGATGTAGAGGATGTCTCAGGTGGTCTGTTATGTGTGTGGGAGGAGAGCTATTTCCAACTGCAGCAAACGATTAAAAATAAAAATTTTATCATACTGTTAGGAACGTGGGGAGGGGACTTTAAATGTGCAATAGAGAATATATATGCTCCAAATAATGAAGTTATGAAGCAAGTTCTGTGGGAAGAGTTGGCAGACTTGAAGATGAAATTCCCAGGTCCATGGTGCCTTGGGGGGATTTTAATGAAATTTTGAAGGAAGAAGAGAGGAAAGGTTATTCTGGCCCAACCAGAGGGATGGAAGATTTTCAAAAGTTTACAAGTACCACATACCTACTTGATCTATTGCTTCAAGGTAAATGTTTTACGTGGTCAAAATTTTAGGTAATCCTCAAACAAAGTAGGCTGGACAGATTTCTACTCAATGAGGGATGGCTGGCCAATCGTGGTTGGACTCAAAAAGTTCAATTAAAAACTCTATATGATCATAATGCTGTAGTGCTGGCATGTAGGACGAAGGATTGGGGCCCCAAGCCTTTTAGGCTATACAATGTTTGGTTCAGCCATCCTAGTTTCCACTCCACAATGAAGCTGCTATGGTCTGAAGGAGAAAGTTGAGGTTAGGGGGGCTATGTTCTAATGAAAAAGCATTAACATGTTAAAAGGGGACTAAAATAGTGGAAGGCCGAAGTATTGGGCAACATCTCAGGCAGGATTGGAGTAATCACATTAGAGATAGAGAGCCTGGTAAAGGAAGTCGAGAAGAGGGAGCTCATAGAAGAGGAAAGCACAAAGCTAAAGACTCTAAGAGGGAAACTGTGAGAGGAACACATATGGAAGGAGAATGAATGGAGACAAAAATCTAGAGTTATGTGGAAAAAGTTGGGTGATCAGAATATAGGTTTTTTTCATGTAGTGGCCAAGGGGAGAGAGAAGAGGAATTATATTGGCCAAATCTAGAGGGATGGAAGAACTGTTGAAGACCCTTAGGAGATCAAATGGACTGCGGTGCACCACTTCAAAGAGCTTTTCAAGGAATCAAGCAACTCAAGACCTATCATAAGTGGACCCTTTACTAGAATGTTGTCCCATAACCTAAGGGACAAACTAACCGAGGCTTTCTCTAAGGAAGAGGTATGTATAGCAATTGCAGGGTGTGATGGGAACAAAGCACCTGGCCCATAGGGATTTAACCTCAGTTTCTTCCAGTGGTTCTGGCCATTGGTGGAGCCCCCGAACATGAGATTTATGAGAGATTTTCAAGCAAACGGTAAATTGGTCAGAGGCCTTAATAGTTCATTTGTAACCTTGATACCCAAGAACTCAAACCCCCAAGGCCTCTCAGATTTCAGGCCAATTAGCCTAGTGGGGGTACCCTACAAAATCTTGTCTAAGGCCCTTACCTGTAGACTCAAGTTAGTAGTGCCAGATGTGGTGGGGGAGGAACAATCAGCTTTCATTCACGAGAGGCAAATTTCAGATGGAGTTTTGATAGCAAATGAGATTATTAACATGTGGAAGAGGAAGAATCAATCATGTTTCATTTTGAAACTTGATTTTAACAAAGCCCATGACTCCATTTACTAGAACTATATCCTCCTCATGATGACAAATATTGATTTTGGCACCAAATAGGTTAATTGGATAAAGGAATGTATCACTGCCTCATTATTATAAGTACTGGTGAATGGAGCAGCCACAAACAACTTTGGAATGGAGAGGGGCTTGAGATAGGGTGACCCCATATCCCCTTTTCTTTTCAACCTAGCAGCTGAAGGCCTGAATATCTTAGTTTCTAAAGCTAAGAAAAGACGGCTTCTTCGGGGGGTGAAAATAGAGGCTGGTAACCTTAGCATCTCTCATCTACGGTTTGCTGATGATATGATATTTTTTTTGTAATAATGACTTGGAGGAGCTAAGGAATATAAAGAGGATCCTGAAGTGCTTTGAGCTAATCTCTGGTCTAAAAATAAATTATCAGAAGAGTGCTTTGTGTGGAGTGGGTTTGTAAAGGGAGGTAGTTGCTTTGAGTGCTGACATTTTATGTTGCAAGGTAGGAAAACTTTTCATGCAGTACTTGGGACTACCATTGGGTGGTGGGTTGAGGAGCAGAAAAGCATGGAAACCTGTTGTGAAAAAATTCAAAGCCAAGCTGAATGGGTGGAGTAGGAAACAACTCTCCATGGCCGGGAGAATTGTTCTCATCAAAGCCTCACTAGCAAACATCCCCTCATATTACCTTTTCTTATGTAAAATGTCAGTACAGGTTGAGGAAGTATTGGATAAGCTTCAACGAAAGTTTCAATGGGGGAAAGAAGATGATAAGAAAAAGTTACATTTGCTGTATTGGGAGAAGGATACCACCAGTATCAAGCAGGGAGGCCTAGGGGTAAGGGATTTGTATTGCAAAAACCTGACGCTGCTGGCCAAATGGTAGTGGAGATACACTCAGTAAAAAAATGCTCTCTTGAGGATATTTATTCAGGAGCTATATGGGCATAGAGAAGGTGATTGGCTCTCAAAGAATACTGCAAGGAACAGGACAGGTCGGATGTGGAAGGAAATCCTAGCAGTTGGTATGGCAGAAACAAGTGTGTGGTCCATTCTGAAGCAAAATCTAAGCTTACAACTGGGGAATGGGGAGAATTCAAGTTTCTGGCAGGATGCATGGATGGGGCAGAGTCTGCTAGCTGAAACTCATAAAAGATTTTATGTTCATGCAAGGTCCAAGCAGATTAAGGTAGCAGAGTTCTTTAGAAATTACGTGGAGCAAGAGGCTGAGAACTGCTTCAGAAGGCCCCTCTTCTTATGGGAAGCCAATCAATGGGTGGAGTTGTTAGTCAAATTTAGATCACACTATCTTGAGGTCGATAAATCAGATTGGTACGTATGGAAGGGAGAGCAACATCTAACGTTCTCTGCGCAATCTTTGCACAGGAAAATGGAAAAGGTTGGCGGCAAGTGGAGGGCGAGCAGTAGGAAAATCTGGAAGGTAACTGGTTCACCAAAATATTTGCTACTCAGTTGGATGGCAATCCAAAATAAAGTTGCGACTAAAGAATATTTAGCCCGAAGAGCTATTCTAAAATCATGCATCAACCTTAGTTGTGTGTTCTGCAATAGGGAAGTAGAATCATTTAACTACCTTTTCGTTCATTGCCAGATTGTATGGAGGGTGTGGTCGGCTTTGATACGCTGGTGGGGAAGACAATGGGTATCTCCAGACTCGTTACATGGACTATTTAAATTTTGGCTACGAAGAGAGAAGTAGTGCCCTCGGAGCCAGTTATGAAACACTACATTCATAGCTGGAATCTAGTCCCTATGGCTCGCGCGGAATAGATTGATGTTCGAAAATGTCAAGATCAACTCCGAGGAGATAGTGTACATGGCCAAACTAAGAATTGAGCTGTGGTCGAAGGAATACTTGAAGGATAGAATTACTAGGGTAGAGAAAATTATTTTCAACCTAGATACAGTTCTTCACTAAGGGCGTAGGTTGTCTGAGTTGGTTTCTAACCCATTAGGAGTATGACATTGCTATAACTCATATTGTTTTGTTTTCATTCAGTGCCATGTGTAAGAGAGTCTTTGTATGCCTTTCTACATATATAATATGTTCTTTTACCTGTTTAAAAAAAAATCATGACAACTTTTATGAGGCCAACCCTTTTCTCTCTTATCTCATATATTTTTAATTATTTATTTATATGTTGTTATTTATTTTAACTTTTGATGAATAGATGAACACATGGAGTTGAAAATATGAGCATAAATTAAACTATAGAATTAATTAATACACAATATTTATAATTAAACATTCGGGATTTTAAAAAATAAATATATATGAAGCCATGCTTTTTTATGGACATATTCTAACATTGTGCCACTTCTCAACATAAAAATTATGCTATTGTGTTTTTTATTTATCTTTCTCCTTTTCGTATCTCTTTTTGTTTTAAAGTTTCAGAGCCCACTTGTGTGTAATAATGCCTCTTTCCTTTAAAATTTATTTCTTTTATTTTAGTAGAAAGATAAATATGATAAAATAAAAAATGAAGAGAGTGATCTTTTGTAATTTGATTCTATGTTTTCATTATAGCACATAGAAAATGTTCAAAATTTGAGTTTTAGCACTATTAAAAAATTATTTTATTTGTTTTGTTTTTCTACTTTTGTTTATTTATTTTCGTGATTGCTTCATTCAATTATTGACTTATTCAAACCGAACGATAATGGCTTAAAACCCGCCCATTCCATGAGTAAAAAAAACTAGTGAAATGTGCATCCTATATTAATGAAACCTCTTTTTAGTTCATGTTAATTTTCCGAGTGTCGTTTTACATCACGTGTCCTCTCTTTCTTGTGTCATTTTGTTTTCTATTTTTTATTTAATTTTATTTTTCATGGATAGATGAATACATAAAATTGAAAAGATAAAGAGAATTTCAAGCATTATATTAATTAACTGAAAGTATATATAATTGAAATTTTTGAGTTTCAAAAAAAAATAAATAAATAAATACGCGCAATGCCATGCCTTTTATTGATATATTCTAAAATTGTGTCATATGTCAATTATAGTATGCTATTCTAAAAATTCAAGCCCACTTCTTTGATTGATATTGCCTCTTCTTTTTCTAAATTTATTTTTTTATTTTAGTGGAGTAGTACATTTGTTAAAATAAAAAAAAATAAAGAGAGTGATCATCTGCAATTTTATTTGCTGATCTCATTATACCTCTTAAAACATACTCAAAATTTGAGTTTTAGATCTATAAGAAAATTATATTTCTGTCATTTCTCTTTTAATTTATTTGCTTTGTTTTATGTTTTTGCCTTCGTTCGTTTTAGTGGCCACTTCATTAAATTATTCATATTATTAATAGTATTCATATTTTTAGTAAATAAAAAATAAGACCGTACATAGCATGGATCAAAAAACTAGCCACTACATAAACCAAGAAAAATCTCAAAAAGCTAGCTACTACATAAACAAAGACAAATCTTAATTACAAAGTAAAAAACATATAACTAAGAGAATTAATGAAAGAAGCTAGTCTTTGGTGTTAATTATGATGTTAAACACATGGCCCTAGGGCCTGAGATTCTAAAAGGTACAAGACTAATAATTGAAGTGTCCTTAGATCAAAAGAACAATTTAACTAATTTAATATTGTTGCGATGTTATTGCAAGTACTACAAATTACATAGTTGATTAAAGACAAGTTGCATATGCTCAATCACCACAATTTGTAGCAACAAGATACCATGTGGATTGAAGAACAAGTTTTCAAAAAAGAAGGGGCTATCAACTATAGCTTTGGCTCAAGCCAAACTAATACACAATATGTTAAGTGTTTAAAAAAATTTTCCGATCATAAACAAGCTCAAAACAACTAAGAAATACATCACAAGAGCTGCCGCCAACAAGCAATAAAGAAGAAATAGAAGAGTGGATGTTTCCATCCACACATGAAAGCCCTCCATAGTCAAAGGCAACCTAGATATAGAATGAGCTATAGCACTACTTGATTTTTTTTTACGAGATCTCTTGGTCCATCTATCGCAATGCCAAAATGGTACAAGTTTTCTTCGAAGGAGTTAACTGCTTGTTGAAGAAATTGATAATTGTCTTATTTATGTGTCCTACAAACTGTACAATATATGGCTTATTGATAGGCGAATAGGGCTAAACAAGAAAGAAAATACAATAATTACAGAGAAGAGAATCAAATCAGAATATAATCTAAGAATCTAATATTCTAACATCCCCCCTCAAACGCGAGATGACAAAATCAACTGAAGTTTGAAAATAAGATCATGGAGGCGACCAGGAGGATGAGATTTTGTGAAAATATCGACAAGTTGATCTTCAGAAGAGACAGATCGGAGATGTAGGGTTCCCTACTGACGGTGATGTCAGATGAAGTGACAGTCAATTTCAATATGTTTGGTGCGCTCATGAAAGACATCATTGTGAGCAATCTGGATGGCCCTCTAATTATCACAATAAAGCGGGAAACTAATTGTCTGAGGAGCACCCATATCTGTCAAAAGCAACCGCAACCATAAAAGTTCAGTTGTAGTATCGGCAAGAGCACGGTACTCAGCCTCAGTGCTAGATCGGGCAACAACAGTCTGCTTCTTACTATGCCAATAAATGAGAGAGGTGGCAAGTAAGAAACAGTATCCTGTAGTAAAGCGACGATCGGTAGGATCTCCGGCCCAGTCAGCATCAGAATAAGAGCGGAGCTCAAGTGATGAGTACGAAGAGAAGTGAAGACCATGAAACAAAGTCCCCTTGACATACCGTAAGATGCGTAGAACGCCAGCATAGTGAGTAGAGCGAGGAGCCCTCATAAACTAACTAACCAGATGAACTGCATAGGAAATATCTGGATGGGTAATATTGAGATACATGAGACTACCGACTAGTTGTCTATATAAAGTAGCATCTGGAAGAGATTCACCATATGTGGTAAGCAACTTAACATTAGGTTTAAGTGGAGAATGGCATGTTTTGCTGTCAGTTAAGTCTGCTTTAGAAAGCAGGTCAGACGTATATTTTTCTTGAGAGAGATAGTAACCATCTGAACTGGATGTAACCTCAAGACCAAGAAAATAGTTAAGCTGCCCTAAGTTCTTCATCTCAAAATTCTTACTCAAAAATTGCTGAAGATCTCGAATACCAGAGAGGTCGTCTCCTGTAATGATCATGCCATCAACATAGAGAAGAATAAGAATAATACCAACATCGGTGGTCCAGATAAAGAGTGCAGAATCATAGGCACTAGGAGCAAAGCCCTGCGGAGCAACAACACAACTGAATTTAGCAAACTAGGCCCGTGGAGCTTGTTTAAGACCATAGAGAGCACGTCGAAGACGACAAACAGTGTGAGGGGGGTGATCATAACCAGGTGGAGGATGCATATAAACTTTCTCGGCAAGATCACCATTCAGAAATACATTTTTGACATCCATCTGGCATTGTTGCCAATGACGCATAATAGCTACTACAAGCAGAGATCGAACAGAGGTAAGACGGGCAATAGGAGCAAAGGTCTCATAGTCAATACCATACTCCTAAGAGAAACCCTTCACAACAAGACGAGCTTTGTATTGTTCCACTGATCCATCTGACCGAGTCTTGATTTTGTAGACCCACTTACATCCAACTGCAGACTTCCCATAAGGTAAATTCACCAAGTCCCAAGTATGAGTTTTGGTGATAGCATCTAGTTCATTAGCCATAGCTTGCTGTCACAGGGGGTTAGCACTAGCTTCACGATAACTGTGAGGTTCATGAAGAATAGCAAGAGCATAATAACAATGATAATCTTGAAGATGTGAAGGAGGTGCTCTTACTCTAGTAGATTGACGGAGTGCAGGTACCTAGATGGGTTCGGGTGCAGTGGATGTATCAGGAATATCAGCAGGTGTGTCAGAGGACTCAGGAATGGCCAAAGAAGGATCGTCTGATGAGCTCAATATTTCTGAAGAGGAATCAGGGACTAAAGCAATATATGAGTCAGTAAAGATAGGAGCATAACTAGAAGAAGATTGTGAAAAAGGAGAAATACTCGTAAATATCTTCTGTTCCCAAAATTCTACATGACGAGAAATACGAAGACGTTTGGCTATGGGATCATAACAACGATAACCTTTTTGAGTGAGACCATAGCC
>JAOTRH010075521.1:0-17581 GCA_034768845.1 Heliamphora exappendiculata | reverse complement strand
TGGGAACGACGGTTTTGAGTAGGGGTTGGGAACAATGGTTTTGCGTTAAGTTAAACAGAATTTTTAACGGTTGAAATCTCTTTGATGTTAAAATCAAATCTAAATGGAGGTTTTTGCAATTTTTGATACCACATAAGAGGTTTTTATTTTTGTCAAAAATCTCATGAATGATCAGTAAAATTTATCCAATATTTTTTCATTAAGTTATTAAATAAAAATATCTCGTAAGTAATACTTACTAATAGATGGAAATATCTAAACTTAACCATTGATGTGATTTCGACTGCATTTGTAGCATCATTGTAGTGGTTGAATTGGGATGTAAATATATAAATATCTTGACTCCATTTGGTAAAACGCATATAGTTTTATTAAAAGTTTATTATAAATTAAAAAAATAAAAATATATTTGGCATATTAATGTTTAAAAAGTAATAATTAGAAGATGTGGATAAAAATATAATAGTTAAATGTGATGATCGAATGTGATGCTTGAAGTTGGCGAAACAAATGTTAGACGGTGATGATTAAAAAAGGTAGCAATAGCAATAAGTGGCGGTAGCTGTAAAATTCATCGGAGGGTATGATCAGTTCTGGTGGTCGGAGCAGGTGATTAGAGGTGGTGGTCGAATGATGGTGGTCGGAAGGTAATCGAAGGTGGGGGCCGGAGGAGATGGCCGAATGTAATAGTTAAAGGCGGTGGTCAAAATTAGTGGTCAGAGTGGCAGCCGAAGATGATGGAATAAAAAAGATAAATTGAAATTTTGTTTGAAAAACATGTGAAAACACATTGTTTTTATTGACACAAATTTTGTAAATTTTAAAAATTATTTATAATTTTTTAAGAACAAAAATAATTATCAAATATATTTTTATTTATAATTTATAAAAAAATTTAAAAATAAAAATATAAAATATAAAATATAAACGTTACTAAACATGCCCTAGGATTAAGGGAATGGCTTGTTTCCAAATTCTACTTTTTTTTTCTTTTTTCTTTTATGTCACTAGTAAGAATATTATTTGCAAATATTATGAAGAAATTAAATAGCTGATTTGAGGATTTAAGTCAATGAATGTTTTTTTTTAATAATTTTTTTTACCTTTAAATCAAAATACTCTGCACAGGAAAAGAGGGTTAATAAAATTGGATTAAAATAAAAAAAATATTAAAAGTTTTATAGTATTTTTTATATCATGAGATTATGATGGAATAAAACAAGAATCATGATCGTGTTTTTAGGTGACAGCTCTCTCATCCTGCAGTAATAAAGTGTTACTATTGCTCAATTAAAATAGCGACTTTAAGCTAAAGTTACAAAAAAAAAAAAAAAATTTACCGTGTAAAATTTATCAATAAAAATTTTAACGCGTAAAGTTCAATTGTGTGTTTTTTCTGAAAATACTATTTAAACAGATAAACTTATCTATTATGCATAATAAATAAATAAATTTATTTGTTTATTTTAAAACATGTGTAAGACACACAGATAAAATTTATCTGTGTGCTTGCTTTATACATGTAAATATTTTTATTTTTTAATTCACACACTATTAAAGTAAATTTAAAAATTGAATTCCAAAAAAGAAAAGAGAACAAACAAGTTTAAAACCAAAATCTATCTTATACGTAATAAATTTCGAAGTTAATAAATAAAGATCTAGTCTCATATGCATGCATCATCACGCCTTCATATACGATCTCAGTGTTCTATACGAACATTCACAATAGAATTCTCCGATCAAGTCTAAGCAACCAGAGAGATGGCTAGTAAGCCGGCGAAAATTGTTCCGAGTGCAAATTTGTTCGAAAAAATGGAGTTTGGTGCATATCCTAAAAACAATCGGATTATAAATTACGGGTGCAGAACAATCGATGAACATGATGGAAAGAATGATGATGACGATGAAAAAAACGATGAAGAAGCGATGGTATTTTTGTTTTAAAAGGACCTTACGCGTTAAAATTTTTATGCGAATGAATTTTGCTCGTAAAAAAATCTTATACCGAATGAAAAACAGTAAGCGACATGTAAATTGGACCATTCACTATTTTTTGATTAAAATATTTGATCGAAAAACACTTTGATAGTAGTCGGTAAAAGTTAAAAAGATAAAAACAAGATCATGCATAATAACAATAGTTTTGTTTGGACAAATGTTGTTTATTAATTTATTAGTTTATTTATACTTATTTTAACTTAAACAATATAAAATTTGACTTATTGGTTTTTTTTGCTTATTTTTGTTATTTTTAATTTTTTAATATTTTGATTAATAATTTTTATTTTTCTGACTTATCTTAATGAGATGAGTTTAAAAAGTATAATAATTTAATTAAATAACAAAAAAAATCACTAAAAATAAATAATTTATAATTTATAATAAACTAATAACTTTCGAAACCACCGTAAAAATGGTGTGGTATCAATTAATTAACGCAATTTATACTTCATCATTAATGTTATCCTTTTGGATTATTAAGAAATAATTTTACATTTGGAGTTTACATGTGAAATCGAGTCTAAGGCAAAGCATGTAATTGTTAAATTTAAAAGGAAAATTTAGGATTATATCCTATTTGGAGATTCTTTTCTAGGTTGAATCCCAAAATAAGATTGGTTTTGTAATATGTTTTATTTTTTATTATTTTTTTTAAAACATTCTCAAATTTTGAATCTACCTAAAATTAGAAAACACGTTTCTTTTTCTTTTAAATAACAAAACAACAAATAATCGAAACTAATATAAAAAAAATGGCTAAACAAGATTTGATTATTTTTCTTCGTCTTTGTTTTCTCCCAATTCATTGTTCTTTCATCGTATCCTCTTAGATCATCTATTATCGATTCGCACCATATTCAAAACATTCGAAAGAAAATATAAAGTTGAAAAAATGAGTTTAAAAACAAAACATATTCACAACCTACCTAAGATGATCCACTTCAACAAATTGTTTCATATGTATTATTTTTTAGAATGAAACATCTAACAGAAAATAAAATAGCCAACAGAATTGATATGCAAAATGATACACCCAACAGGAAATGATACACTAATCAATTTTCTTATTATACTTGCATCATTTATGATAAATAATGATACACAAGTTATGATTTTTCGACCATATTATTGTTTTCATTTGTATTATTTCATAGTGTTACATTAAGAAAATAATATTCAGTTCTTGAACATTTGGTATCATTATATTATTTTCTGTAAGTAGTATTTGTAGTTACCGTATCATTTTCTGTAAATTACTTAATTTCTGTTTGAAAATGGCGTTATAATAAATTGTAACGGAAAAAGCTTTTCATTAAAAAAAATGAATAACCAGATATTAAAATTAAAAATGAAAACAAAAAAAAAACTCAATAATAGATTAAAGTGCAAAATAATGGATGAAAAAACAAAACAAACATAAAAATTGTGTTAAAACTTACCGGACAAATAGATTTATGGAATATTTCAAATATGTACTAAGATTTTTAGATGCAATATAGTATACGTCGGTCAATAATAAAACAAATAATTAACCCAAACCCACGACGTGATATAATGGGGAAAGATTTTGTCAATAACAAAAATATAAAACAGAAACGAATATTTACTGCAAATTATAATTTTTCTTTTTTTGTGTAATTTTAATTAGAATAGATAAAGGTATAATAGTCCATTATTTACTAAAAATTTTAAATTTTTTTATAGAATATTATATTTTTAGTAAGGACTAATCTCCAAGCACCTGTTTAAAAGGGACCTATCCTCAATTTATACAATTTAAAATGTGTGGACCTGAATTGTATCTGTGTAATGGGTGATGTGATTGCCACGTCGGTAGCGAGGGCTCACTTCTATCCTACACCTGTAAATTTTATTAGAAATTAAATCAATCTAATAATGCAAAATTAAGCGTATGTTTGGGATGTTTAAAAAAATTAATTTTTAAAAGGCTTATCTATTTCAGAAAAAAAAACAAATGAAAAAGTTAAATTTTTTGGAATTATTTTTTGTAGTAATTTTTTTATTTTTATTAAAATGTCTAAAGTACTTTTACCTTTAGTTTTTATGTTGTAGTATTTAAGATATTGTCATGACTTTTTTAATTTTTGTAAGCAGGGTTGATTTTTTTAAGGGTATTAAATTAATTTTGTTTAAAAAAAAGTTTAAGTACTTAGGATATGTATTAATTTTTTTATTTAATTTAGAGAAGAAAAAAAAGTTAGTTAATTTTTTTTGAAAACCAAATTAGACAAATTAAAAGCCTGCTTTTTCACACAAAAAAACTGATTTAAAAGTTATTCCAAACAGGCCCTAAGAGCAAACGCCATTTGTTCATTAAATAGGGTAAAGCACCAAATTAAAATCTTAATTAAACAACAAGGATAAGATTACAACTCTCTACTTTTTAGACCTCTTAGAACACCAATATAAGTCAATAATCTCACAGCACAAGTTACAGCGTATTTGCATATTGGAAGAGTGTTGGCTTTGCGTACAATGCTTATTCAGGATCGATCTCAGATATATTTTCATGATTTGAGTTATTTATGTTGTAGTGCTCACCAAGTTAATTATATGTACAGAAAATTAATTGATCGAATAATGGTGAAGTACACGATCAGATCACATTTCTCGAAGTTCTTTAAAAATATATTCAATAAAAACAAATGTGATTTTGATCTTGTCTTTGTCAATATCGAATTAACTTGATTTTTTTATATTTATAATTTAATTAATTAAATTTATAAAATAAATTAAGTTATAAAAATATGTGCCAAATTCCACGAAAGCACCACAGTATGGTGCTGCCATTTTAATTGAAGCACCTACTCTGTTTCGTTTATTTTATTCGGAGAGGAGTTTAAAAATATAATATTTTGATTAAATAATTAAAAAAATTTATTGAAGATAAAAATGAGTAATACCAAAAAGGCAATTATCCCAAACAGGTTCTATATTTAATTTTTATTTTAAGGGTTAACGAATTCGCATTCAAAGGACGGGACAGATAGCTGCACTCCAAAGATGATACAGATAGCTACCGCACCTTTAATGTACACTATAGTGGGTGCATTAATACGACTGGGGCCTCAATGAGCAGCAGCACGTTAGTGTTGCATTTTAAATGATATGTTTTTTAAATAATATTTTATGATTTAATTCGTTTATTACGTAGAACTCGTCGAGTTTGTTTAGCATGTGAAAAATCTAATTCATCGGATACCTGTAGCTAAGTGATTGAGTAATATCTCATAATGTTGTTTTATAAATAATAAATAATTAATTAAAATTATAATTTTAAAAAAATATTATTAAACAAATATTTTTCAATCATCTGATGAATCTGATTTTTTATATGTTAACCAAACTCGACGAGTTTTACGTAATAAACAAATTGAATCATAAAAATTTATTCGAAAAACATACCTTTTAGAGCGCAACATGAGCGTACTGCCTATTGGGACGTAGTACGTTCCCCAATTCGCATTAACAAGCGATAGTGGCTGCATTAAAAAGGGTAGTTGTTTGGGATCACTTCCCTTGAGGCTTTATAGTTTCAAGGCCGCTCAAGATTGTATTTTACAGGTTTTGGATGGGCCTAAAATGATAATTTGAATTGTTTATTTTATAAGTCTTATATAGTAGATTATTTATTCAAAAAATTACTTTGATAAGATATTCACAAATAGTAATTCATTACACAAAATAGACGATTTTAGTTTAAAATGAATTATTAAGTTTTACTGTTCATTTCGGATGACAAATCTACAAGAAAATGAGCCTTAGCAATCTCTAACAACAAAAATCATCAACCGTTCAATGAAGAGGGGGCTTTTAATGCATAAATCAATCTCCCAATGATGTATAACCAAGAAGAGAGCAAGAAAGATCTACTAATGGAGGGTAGGAGGAGTTCAAGTGAGCTCCAATGGGATTATTTGGGTTTTTGCTTTGGTTTAGAGAGAGAGTGTCACGCCCCAAACACTAGGGTCACGCGAAAGTCTATTAAAATACAAATTTAATAAAAATAAATTTTTATTTTTACAGTTAGAAATCAAAATACACCAGTTAGATAAAAAAAATTTCAAGTTCAACTCTCATAAACGATAAACATATATTCTCATATATGAATAAATATATTGCCAAAAGACATACAAAATCAGCTTTCATAGGCATCACATGTGTAAGTACATGTCTTCAAAAAAGAAAATTTACAGCAAGTCTTCCATCACTTCTACAACTAGATCAACTTCATGTGCTCACCTGAAAAAGATTTTACAGTAAAAATTTCACACTGTGAGTCGAAGCCCAATAAAACATAGACAGTAAATCTGTAATACAGGTCATACAATCATATGGTAGGAGTTAGCTCGACTACAAAAGCCAAACATGTTTTTCTCACAAAAATCACAAGTTTTTCATATTGAAAACTTCATATTTTTTATTATTGAAACTATGCATATAATCCTGATAGATATCATGCCACAAAGAAATAAAACACAGCATTCTCCACCCAGGATACACAATCGAGGAGACACAATAAAATGTATTCCTATGTACCGACTCTGCCACATCAACAAAGGCAACAACTATAGACTCTCGTCAATTATCCTAGACCCATAAGCTTAGTAATGACAAGTTCTATACGAAATCACGACAACGACGCCATTAACGGAGGCAACCAAACAACTCAATTTACGGGACCTGCGCCCGAATGTACAGAACACCTACTGCTTAATTTACGAGACATGTGCCCAATGGTACAAAGCACCAACACACACTCAATTTACGGGGACTAACCCGAAAGTACAGAGCACCTACGCTGCACATGTTTCTGGACTTACACAGAGGAGTAATGGAAGCTCAACTCAACCAAACCTACTGTCACGGTACATCTATGGAAAACGGTTCAAAATCAACCCACAAAACAGATATACAACACATGTATATAGCAGAAATCCAATTCATGAACTATGGAGATCAAACAAAACATGTAAACACATATTTTCACCAAAATGTTTTAGAAGTTGAGACTTAACTTCAAGAGCTAATTCCAAACCTTCAACAAACACGTTTTTCTCAAAGTTTTCATAAAAACTCTTTTTTTTCAAACCATCACTCTGAAAACCAACCTTTGAAACGCGAGATTACATGAATCCATCGCTTTAAAACTATTAAAGAAAAGTGAGGAAAGCCAAAACCCAACTAGCGAACCATCAAAACAACACCAACAGCCCACACAGGACTCTAGTCGATTGGCCCAATCCCCCAATCGACTGAAAACTCTTGGGGAAGGAAGAAAAAGCAAAACAGAAACATATCAGTCGACTAACTTGAAGATCTAGTCGACTGACCTCAAAAAAATAAGATCCAGTCGACTAACCACCATGGTCCAGTCGACTGACCTTTCCCAGAAAATGATTTTAAGCCACAATTTTTGCTTTCAAACCCCAAATCAAACCTCCAAACATCCTTATAACACCCTCGGACATCAACACGTCTAAGCCTCACACCAAAACCTCGAAAGAAAATCCTCAGAAGACACTTTCATCTACTGAAACGCCAAAAAAATGGTTTTAATCCAAAATTGAATTTAAAACATAAGTCACTTTTCTTGCGTTTTTAAACGGTAAAAACACGTTGGATTGTACGTAGTACCCTCTAACAATTATACAGTCTAGGATCCTACATTGGTGAGTTAAAAACTTGACACCTCGATCCACGTGTAACACCAAGCTTCGTCGAAAATGAATTCCGTTTGGATGATAGCGTAGACCCCATGCCAATACTAAGGATCAATACTTGGTTTGTCAAAAATCAAGCCCCGAGACCTCGAGAAGTTAGAAGAAGGGAGAGAGAAAAAGGAGAAAACTTAAGAGTTAAGTTTTTAAAAATATTTTTTGAAAATATCAAATTCTAGATATTTATAGGACTCCAAAATTTTATTTTTTTTTGAATTTTTGAAATTTGCACAGCAACTCCCTACAATTCCAGGAACCAACTTCGCATACTTATTTAAACATAAACATGCATAAAAACGAATAAATCACACATCAAGCAAAATATATGCGAAAACACATTAAACATATATAAGTCTAAAAAAGAGACAGGTCCGAGTCTTACAGAGAGAGGGAGAGAGAGAGAGAGAGAGAGAGAGAGAGAGAGAGAGAGAGAAAAGTGAATGAAATGAGAAAAAAATGCTCAACTTGTGACTTAAAAGTTTTTTCTATTGACAGTCTGCTCGAGCGATCCCCCGAAGTAGGTAATCTGAAGAAATAAAATCATATATGGTTTAAATTTTGATCCAAATACTTCAAAATTCATCCAAACAACTCACAATAATTGTTCTCATGCATTAGTAAGAATACAATTAGTAGTGTATGAGAACAATTATCATCATCAATCATTATCATGATGAAATTTCAATTCTTTCACACGATTAAACATTTTTTTATTTGTCATCGAAAATCTCATAATACGTTTTAATTAATTATCAAAATAAAAAAGAATCGGATCCCTGATCTTTAAATAGGTTAAGGGGTTAAGAGTGGTCTTTCATGTGGTGCCACAAAAAGTACTATGTGTTTGAGAAAAAAAAGGAGCACGATAGTGGTCGGCAATTGTTTCAGATTTGATATTCTATTCAATTAACGTAAAAAATGAGAAGAAGTGCAATGGTGGTCGGCGGTTGGCCAGATTTGGAGGAGTAGGCGATAGCAAGAAATGTGATGGTGATTAGCGATTGGTCCATATTTGGAGAAGGGACGAGAAAGACGAGAAATAGAATATTTAAAGATATGAGGGAATGCTAGAGTTTTTTCAAATATGGGTATAGTTAGTATATTTTAATATAATATTTAAAAATTAAGATCAAAGCTGGAAAAAACTTAATTGTGAGACTGAATTTTTAAAAGTCTTACAAATTGGACTAACAGTTAATTAATCTTTAAAAAAATAACTTTTGAAAAACTTTATTTTAGTACTTTCTTTTTAATAATCAGCTTGTAGTAGCAAAAGTTCATATAACGTTGAGGAAAGAAAATAATAAAAAGGACTGCATTGGACGTTGAGGAAAGAAAAAAAAAATCATATGAGAAAGGTCATTACCGATGGTAGAAAATGAGTGATTATTCAGTCCTCTTGGAGCAGTAAGTTTTTGTAATTTTTTTATTTAATATGTTAATAATAAATTTTACGATTAAAATATGATAATTTATTTATATTGAGTGATTAAAAAAAAATAAATTCATATTATATAAATTATAATTATTTATTTATTAAAAATATTATATAATATTATTTATAAAACTTTAATTATAATATTAATCATACTCAACAAATCTGCTGTGAGCAAGTGTCATTGCAAGCACCCTGAACTCGATAGCTACTGCAAGGGTGGTTGTTCACCTCGTTATTATTATTATTATTATTAATAAAGTTGCTATAAATAGGGGATGGGGCAGGACACTTCATCCATGTCCCAGCACGTTTAATTGTCATTCTTCAAAACTATTTTTTTATGGCTTTTGCAAATAATGGAATTCTTTATCATTTAGGATTTTTATGTAGTATATATTTGAGAAAGGTAGTTGCAAAATTAGGAATTAGGGCTACATCTTATGATAAATAATAGAAATTAAAATCAAATTAAACTTAATTTTGTATTCTAATAAATTGTTTTCAGCTGCATCGCTTTATTTAACTTATTCTTTACTATATAAATACTAGGCTAAGTATGATTCAATGTGACGACATCAATATTATTATAATTTTAAAAAATTATTTAATATTTAAAATAAATAATTAAAATTCACTTAGAATATATTTTACATCTTATTAAATATAAATTTACACTTTATAAATTATTTTTAAAATAAAATTTTAAGTATTATCTTTTTTTTTTTTAAAGGTTCACTGGCTTTTCCATTCAACTAGCTATGACATATAAATAATAATGTGACATGGACTAGACAATATTACTCTTAAAAAATTCATTTTATTAGAAAACCACGAACTACGCACGAGATCCGAGGACCGCCACTGAAATTACAAACTTGCTTAATCTATTTATGGAGCACTCCTCCCCAGTCCCCCTCCTCATCCCAAAGTGAGAACTAAAAAAAATGGCGGCAGAGCGTAGCAATATCCATGTGGTGCTTCTTCCTTATCTTGCATTTGGCCACCTGATGCCTTTTCATCAGCTCGCCATTGCTTTGGCCAAAGCTGGCGTGCGAGTCTCCTACGTTTCAACCCCAAAAAACATCCAGAGGCTCCCTAAACCTCCGCCGACTTTACAATCCCTCATCACATCCGTCCCAATTCCGCTGCCGGTCTTGGACTCTAACCCCTTGCCGGAAGGCGCCGAGGCCACCGTCGACCTCCCCTGGGAGAAGACTCAGTACTTGGAAAAGGCGTTTGATCTCCTTCGACAACCCTTCAAGGAGTTTGTTTCCGATCATTCACCGGATTGGATTATCATCGACTTTTACCCTCACTGGGCAGCCGACGTCGCTATAGAATGCGGCGTCCCTGTCATGAGCTTCTCAGCTTTCTCTGCTGCGACTAAAGTGTTCTTTGGACCACCGGAATATCTCTCCGGTGACGGCCAGAAAAGAGTTCGGTCGACGCTGGAAAGCCTGACCTCGCCGCCGCACTGGGTCGACTTCCCTTCGCCGGTAATGTTGGTGTTTTGTATTTCAAATAAGAAAGTTTCTTGTCCCATGTTGAACATCACTAAAAGTTTAAACCCCTTATTTATATATAAATATATATATATAATCACATTCTTTAGCTAGTGAATATAGCTAGTGAATATAGTTAGACCTAAGCCAACTCTTCTTCTACTAATTTGAATAAAGAATTTAACTCAGCGATTTAAAATATTTAAATTAAATTATTAATAATAACTTATAAAATATATTATATATTATATTTATTTTTTTTATTTTTTATTGATATTGCGAGTGTTTGACAAAATTTTTAATTTTTAATTTTAATTATAAATTATAATTTATTTTAAATACTCATAATTTTTACTACAACTTAATTATTAATTTTATTTTAAATATAAAATATAATTTTTATTTAATACTTACAATTTTTACTACCATTTACAATTTATAAATTATTAACTGAGGTGCAAATCTTTAACTTTGGAACTTTCGTGTGTGCAGACTAGTGTCATTGGTTTTTGCCAATCAACTCCTTAAAATATTTTAAAATTTTCTTTTTTTTTTCATGAAAAAAAATATTTTCTGTTTTTCAAAAAATCTGTCCACACATATTACCAAACCAAATAGCCGATTCAAATTTCCTGCAATCAATTATTCGTTTAATTGTCGTGATGATATATTTTCCTTCTTTCTTTAACCTCGTATTTTGGCTCCATAAATCGATGCCCTATTTTGGTTTACAAACACAGAATCTTACGGTAGTTTTCACACCTTTTTCAACAGGTAACTTACCGGCGTTTCGAAGCAATCGGTGCACTTGCGGGATTCTATGGAGGAAATGCGTCGGGGATGTCACCTGCTGCTCGAGTGGGCAAAACACTGGAAGCAAGCCAAGCTGTGGCCATACGCAGTTGCAGAGAATTCGAAGACGAGTACTTGTGTTTATTTGCAAAGCTTATTGGCAAGCCGGTGATTCCGGTGGGATTTCTACCGCCGGAAAAGCCACAAAATGGAGAAATCACAAATGGGTCATGGATTGAAACCTTCAAATGGCTTGACGAGCAGAGACCGAAATCTGTTGTTTTTGTTGGGTTTGGCAGCGAATGTAGACTAACGAAAGATGAGGTTTACGAGATAGCTTATGGGCTAGAGGAATCAGAGCTGCCTTTTCTGTGGGCGCTAAGAAAACCCAACTGGGCTGTCGACGATCTCAACGCTTTACCGCCGGGATTTTGCCACCGGACTTCCCATATAGGGAAAGTGTGCATCGGATGGGCGCCACAGATGGAGATTTTGGCACACCCGGCAGTGGGGGGATCGCTGTTTCACGCCGGGTGGGGTTCCGCCATAGAAACTTTGCAGTTCGGGCACGTTATGGTTGTTTTACCGCTAATCATCGACCAGGGATTAAACGCGAGGTTGCTGGTGGATAAAGGTTTAGCCATTGAAGTGGAGAGATCAAGCGAGGACGGATCGTTTAGGAGGAAAGAGATTGCCAAGTCTCTGAGACAGGCCATGACCATGGGGGCGAAGGAAGGAGAGGAGATGAAGGATCGTTTGAGAGATGCCTGTGCAGTTGCCGGGGACCGGGAGCTGCATGATCGCTACGTTGGTGAGTTTGTTAAGTATTTGAAAAATGAGGTTGAAAAGAGGAAATGACCGATCTGCCGTACGTATAGGCTGAGAAAAGAGGTTGGCCTTTCTGTATTTGTCTTTCTGTATTTGTATGTCTACTCGTACTAGCTTGCACAAATAATTAAAAAAAAATTGATAATTTAATCCGATTTGATTTGATTTGTACAGTTCGGTTTGATTTTTATTTTTAATGGTTCAATTCCAAATTAAAAATTTTAAAATTCGTTCTGAACGTTTTAGTTCTCAATTCTGGATTAATCTCACGATTTCAAATTGAACTAGGCGGTTCTACTTAATATTAAATATATATATATATATATATATTGATGATTTAAGTCATTTATTTTATTGTTCTTAATTTATATATTATTATTATAAAAAATCAAATTGATCGGATATCGTTAATTGACTTAACAAATCACATTTGTGTTAATAAAATAAAACTGTGATGTATATTTTATTATCACAAAATGTGATTTGTTTTGGTAGTTAAAAATATTCGATTAATTTAATTTTTTATAATAATAGTATATAAATTAAGAATAATAAAATAAACGGTTTAGATCATGAAAATGTATTTATTTTGGTTGGAACTATTAACCAAACCGTGTCTGATCCGTTGTCACGGATCGGTTTCGGTTCGGTTCCGTTACTCGAACGGTTTAGACACGATTCTAAAAAACCTGGAACTGTTATGAATGGTCCAGTTCTTAATTTTTTTAAAAATCGATCTAATCCGGACCGTGTGCATCCCTAGTGCCTACTGTTCTTTTAATGTAATTTAGTTTTAATAAAATCGATCATATTTTAAATTTCTAAACAAATTCATTATAACACATCAATAATTTGAGTAATGAAAGTAACAAAATTAAGGTAGAGAACAAAATCCCAACCTCCTCAATTAACAAAATTCAACAATTTTTTGTGAAAGGTAATAGAGATGTAATATAAAATCTTGCCAATAACAAACTCTCATTCATATGTAAGAATAATGGTCAAGTAAACATACATAATACAAATTCAAACTATTTAAATTAATTAAAAAAGAGTACCAAATGAGAGGCTTTCCTTCGAAAGTGCCGCAAATAAGCCAAAGTTGGAGAGCTAAACTTAGTAGGGAAAAAATGAGAAAGGTAAAAAAGCTGGGTGACCGAATTGGAAAAAGTAAGGAGCTCCATAGTGTACTAAAAATATGAAGAAAAGTTGAAAAGCAAAAAGGTAAGAAAAAGAAAGGCGAAGACATACCTAAAATAGAAGATAGAGATGATAAATTTGGTTCCGGGGAAAATCTCATATTTGATTTTTAGGTCAATTGATCTAAACATTCAATCAAGTATGCTACTATTATCATCTCAGCCATTAAAAGTTTAATTGATTTAAGCCATCAAAATTATTACCATTACCATCTCAACCATTAAAATTGCCAATTAGGACACTTGTAATTTGTATTATAGATTTGTGTCCAAGTGGTTATTTTATGATAAGGTTTTAAATAGAACAAAAGCATAGGCAGACAACGAACGACCGAACTAGCACAGATAAAACATAAAGATTAAACTCTAAGTACTCAGAATTTATTAACTCAATCATCTACTATATGTGCAAGTACCATATTTTTTAAATAACGATATGATTTGTGTTTATTTGTGTGAGTGGATTGATTTTGTATGGTGTGATGTCAAATAAAATCAATTGATACATTAATATATATTAATATTAAGATTTTAAAATCTTAATGCTGATATATATTAGAAGAATGATTTTTAGGGTATACTTTTATTTAAATATGTTTTATTTTTTGTTTCTATTTAATAAAGTTACCAAGATATCATTCACAATAGTATTTCACATAAAATATATTTTTACAACCGTAAAAGTTAAAGAGTATTTTAATAAAACTAGAGCATAATAATGATAAGACTAGCCTTCGTTTGACAACTTAACTTTAAGTTGATTTTTTAGTTTTAAACTACTTAAATCAAAAAGTCAAAAATATGGTTTGGTTGAAATTTGCTTGTAGCATCACGGGCACCGAATAATCTGTTGAAAGGAAAGACACCATGCTGCTTTAATATCTGCACTGACGGGAGAAGAATTTCCTGCTCTGTTGAGTAAAACTCATCGATGCTCTGCCACCAAAGGAAAAAGTCAGTTTCGGGTGTACATAGTATGCCTCATAATCATGACAAGAAAGAAGATGTGACCAAGCACCAAGCATTAAAACCAAACTTCACACAAATATTAAAGCAGAATAAACCTTATTTTATTGCTCAGAACATAAACTATTTTATCAATATCCATTTTCACAAATACGGAATACCCAATCCAATCTAAATAATGAGCAGAGGAAGAACATGCTTTGTTACAGAGTGTGGGAGTCTCATGCACTGGGGTACCCGTTTTTGCAGTTTCTCCTCTCTTTGTGAGATGCAAACAAGGCTGAGAATTGCAGTGTACAAATGCCATGCAAAAGCTAAAAATTTAGAAGGAAAAAAAATGAGAGGAAGAAAACGAATGTAAATTTAGTAAACTGCAAAAGAGCAAAGAATAAAAGATTCATACATGAATGCCAAAAAGTATCTAAATTTGATTAGTAATGATGGTGTAAGGGACTATTATTGATATAATACATAGAAGTTGACTTGAGTGAATGGGTGCTTCTAACATTTTATGCAATGAAAGAGTAACTACAAAATTGTGTGTGTGTGTGTCTATATATATATATATATTTATAATAGAATTACTACAAGAACAATAATGTTATATTAGACTGTTGAAAAACTAAGAAACAACACAATATGGTGTAACTGAAATTAGGATGTTAAGATGAATGCATGGTAATAATTAATAATGAAAACATTCGTGAAGTGATAAAGATCACACCAACTAAAAATAAGTTGCGAAAATGGACTAAATTTTTTAGTCACATACATGAAAATCAAGAAATGCAACTATTAGGAAGAGTGAGAAAATTACTATTAACAAAAAAAAAATGCTAGGAAGAAAGAAAAACCTTAATTGATATTAGTACATGCAATTATAAGAACAAAATGCAAGGTTAAAAAGCATCTAGCAAATACAATGTAAACTAATAAAATCACAAACAATTCTGCTTGATATGTGAAAGACTCACAGAAAGAAGATATACCATATGTTTCAGATTGCATCCCAAAGTTAGTTCAGCAGATGATCTTTCTATCTGAGACAAAACACAGTATGGGGGCTCATTTTCCAAGAAAACTTTTGAGTTCCATATGAGCATGGCCTTTATGTCCTTTGATATAAGGGAATTTTACCGAGATTGTCAGTTTGCATAGGAATTTTGGTGACCATGGCATGCCTGCGTGATTTATTCACAATCACAATTACCTCAAAAGATTGGATGTCACTCAACAATATACAACCAAATCTTTGGTTTCCATATACAAGAAATCACAACGAATAGTAACATGTAATAATACAATAATCATTAGGCAAAGTTCAAGTGACAACCAAGAAATAGCTGCTCGTCAGGCTATATGTGTGTGAGAGAGAGAGAGAGAGAGAGATGTGGGGGGGGGGGGGGACAGCATTGCCATTTACTCGAAAATTCAGTAGCAAGAAATCAGACAAATACATACATCTGCTCACTTTTAAGATCTACATGAAATCTAGACAAGAACTTGACCCAACATAAGATTAAACCCCCCGTGCAAAGCATTGCTAATTGTATGCTAACGTTCAAGCACTTCAACAGAATAGTTTTCATAATGGTAATTATATCCAGAAACAGTGTTATGATATTTTTACAGGAATTGAAAACAAACATTTGCATGTGATTCTTTCCATAATTTAAGCATTCCAAGAAACTCATCCCAAAATAGTTGAGGAATGTAAATCTAAGAAATCATTTCAACAGTGACCATACAACTGCAAGAGCACAATAATATGCTCATCCTTGAGCAGATTGTATGTGAAGTTCTTCAAGCAACTCTTCTTCCTGACATGCTGCTGTACCAGTACAGCCCAGTCCAGACCAGTCCAGACCATATGGTATTAAAGATAATATTGGCAGCACAAGAAACTAGAGGACGGAGATTATTACTGTAATATTGAGCCATGAAACATAACTGGCCGTTGAGGGTCACCCCTGAGGCATTGCTTATCGAGCACATAATACGAATTTAGTGGTGAAATTAGGTAAGGAGTGGAAACATTCAGGTACTTACTAGTGCCAAATGTCATGGTTGAAAAGTACTTTTGGTTTATCCACTTTAACCTATGCTACATAGAGTTGGGTTCAAGAGTCGAGTGTGGTATTATGTTCAAGTATCAGACTTGTATAATTTTCACTCCCAAGGACATAGGACACACTAAAATAGACAAGAAGCCCCCATGATCCGATAAAGAATCAAACTTATTTAAATGATCCTGCTATTCTATATTTCCTCGACAAAGGGTGCTCAACCAACTAAAATTGTTCACACGGCTAAATTAGCTGTTTCTTAACTGCTTCTTTCACTTAATTAATGTTAAAATCATGTTTACAAACTAATACTTTGAATAGATTAATAGACTTGTGCAGAGTTTTATACTGAACTTGACTAATCTTTTTTTCCCCTCCCTGGTAAGTATAGTGTACTTGACTAAATGTATTTGTTGGGTGGATGTCCAACTACACGTCAAACAAACAAACACACACACACACAATATCCTAACTCAAGTGCCAAATGTCCAATACAAGTATTTCACAAATTTAGAAAAATCCATGTAACATAAACTTTGACAAATAGTAACAAATTTTCTTAAGATAACTTGTGCCACTTAACAAATATAATCATATCCTCCTTATTTTCTACTGCTAGATCTAGGCAACCCAAGAGGGGGGTTGAATTGGGTCTTTTAAAAAGATAAAAAGTTTTAAAAATCTTTTCAGAAATCTTTTAATATTGCTATAAGGCAAGATATGCAATTATATAATCAAATCAAATATTAAAAGATGAGAGATAGAGAAATAGAATTAGACACCAGCGATTTATAGTGGTTCGGCTTTATCCTAACTTACGTCCACTCCTCAAGATCTCCATTGAGTATTTTCACTATTCAGAATACTTTCGGGCGTATTCAAAGCCTTTACAAGTTTCAAGATTCCACTTGAGCTATCTGAATGTTTATGGGCACATTCACAAGCCTGTTACAGTTTTAAGAAGATCTTATGAAAATAAGCCCCTATTTTCTTCTAATCTCTCTTGAACTCTTCTTTGATGAGTTTCACTCACTCACTCAAAGGC
>JAOTRH010075490.1:0-17581 GCA_034768845.1 Heliamphora exappendiculata | reverse complement strand
TGAAGAGTTACCAAAAATTTGTGATATGATGAATAGTGATTTACGATTGAAAGTGATAATCAAATTTGAGACAATCGCAATAATTTGATTTATGGATGTAATTATATATATGTATGTCTAAATCTCATGTATTTATTTCAAAGTATTGTATTTTTGAGACTTTAATGAGAATTGCTTGGATGAATGTAATTAAGTTCTGGTTAGCTTGTGGATAGCTTTAGTTGCGATTGTGTTTGGGAATTGAAATCCAGGCGGTGCCTGAGTATATATATTGTGATTTGAGTTTGATAGGAAAAATTGGGATAGCCCGAAAAACAAAAGAGACTGCTGAATTTTTTTGAAAATTATACTTGGAACATTTGAGATAAAGTTTGAGAAATGATGATTTTTTAAAAACAATTTGGACTCGATATGTTTTCTTTAAAGGAAGTTCCAAGTATGGACTAAACTATAAGAAAAGGGTTTCACACCAATTGGCTTAGAATATTAGGTTGTTAAGCATGTTCACGTGCCTCAAAGTCGGAGGCATGACAGAATGGTATCAGAGCTCTAGGTTCGAATACCTATGAGTTGTGGGTAATGATGCTCTGTATGTGTGATGTGTTTGAAGATTATAGGCACAACTACACGGCATGAATTGTGTGCTTGCATGGGTTTGCGACTGAATTGTCTTGCGTGTGCTATGTGTTTATGTGTGAATAGAGGTTGAATCTTGGGAGTGATATGACTTGCCTTTGGGCATCCAGTTAACTATTCTGGGGTTCAAAATAGAAAAGTGTTTGGTCGATGTTCTTTCTATGAGAAATCAGGATTAGTTACCCAGATTGGCGTGTCCTTCCTAACGGTTCTCCTCAGTGTGTGTATGATTGATGATGTGATGTGTTTGATTAGGATTGGTATGTTTATATCATTCTTGAGAGTTTTAAGGGAAGGGACATGAATATTCTTTGGACAGTAAAATGTTAATTGAGGAGAGTTATACCATTAATAATTGCATGACTAGGCGAAGCAGAGTGTTAGAATCTTTGGGAAAATGGTTTTTTTATTTGATGGCGGACTTTGTTCCATAGTAGTGTGCCTAGAAATGGAATAGATGGAGTAATAGCTATAAGTTTTGAGCATTTTGAAAACTTGGACGTAAGTGATCTCGGGTAATCTAATCTTTGTAATTACGAAGGTATTTAAGGGAATGTTCACTTTCATTATGTAATACCATAACTATTGTAGATGTGATCTTGATTAGAGAAAAGTATGCTAGGTTTGAGAAGCCCTCGAAGAGTGATGTTGGTGTGGTTAATTCTATCACTAGGGATAATACATCCTGAGGATGTCTTTCGTAGATATAGAGGTTGTTCATGTTTGGTCATAAGTATGGAAGTGCTTATGTTATCTTTAACCCAATAAAAGATTAATGATATGGTGAGGGTGATGAGAAACAGTAAACTTGAAAGGATCGAGTAATTCTTATGATGTTAGAATATTGAATTTTAAAGGGAGGAATGTGAATGACCTTTGGAAAGAGAGATTGTAATTGACGTCATGAGGTGGGTCGTGGGAATTCTACCCGGTGACAGACGATTGTTCGAAAGCTAAATTTGGAGGTCGAGAGTTGACTACCAAAGATGTGATTATTCTTTCAGGATGTTGTTATTGGTTATGATGGCACTGTCAAGAATGTATGTGGCAATTCAATAATTCAAATTGAGGGTCAAGCCAGAAGCTAAGAGTTTCTTCGCCCTTAGTGAACCGGTTGGTGTGTTATAAGAATGACCTTTCTGATCGTCAGGTAATATTATATTTGAACGATTATAATTGTGGGAGAAAGTACTGTTGAGGAAATGGTACATATCTTATTAGGCCTCGGTAGAAAGAAAAAGGGGTCGACTTAGAGAATATTATTGTTGAGTTTTTGGTCGAGTATGATAGGCAGCAAATAGTGCATGGACATTTTGAATTTGATACTAACCCTCTTAGTTATGTTTGTATCAAGAAGGGGCATTGTTCCTAGACCTGAATATAAATATGTAAGAGATTTGTAAGAAATATCAAGGGAGTATTGATTTGTTCTAAAAGAAGAAAAATGTTGGTCATTAATTCACAGGAATAAAGTTGTGTGTTTTGACTTATCGAGGCAGTATATAACATATGCTTGAGTGAGGAATGAACTAGTTTATGAAAATATTAATAGGAATCTTAATTTATGGGAGTGAGAGTAAAGAATATTTGGAACTGATTCCTTTTAAGTGATAAGCTACAGCGTGAGTTACGTCCTAGTGGTTTGATAGCGCGAGTTGAATCACGGATCATCAAAGTCTGGACCATTCTAATATTAAAAAGACCTTGACATTACCTCTCGAGAAACAAGATTGTGTATCACCATCTCAACTTTAGATAAGAGGGTATGCTAACATTTTGACGTGGGATAATCATGTGACTTGTTTCAGAGATTGTAAATGAATGTGAAGAAGCTGACAAGTAAAGAACAAGTTTCAAATTTCGAGGACGAAATTCCCCAAGGGGGGAAAGTTGTAGTGATCTGGAACGATTTTATTTTACGACTAATTAATTTGATATGATAAAATCACCGGAAGTAAATTTTAACGATTAATTCCAAGACATCGGAACAATTTTAAATATTTTATATTAAATTATTTTTGGGAGTTCTTTCTAGAAATAACTGGAGTTATTAAATTTCCAGGACGTGTTCATGTTTTCGGAATTGAAGGATGATTCTAAAATTAAACATAAAATTTTCAATGTACATAAAATAAATAAATAAATAAATAAATATATATATATATATATATATATACATATATATTATTGTCCTTTTTTCAAAAAAAATGTGGATGGAATGCTCCAGATTATTGTAGAGAAAAATAAAATAAAATATATACATATATAGTAATAATGTATCTCAGCCAAAGCTGAGATGCTTCCGCAGAGAAGCAGATCGAGAGAGAGAGAGAGAGAGACGTTGGGGAAGGACACCGATGATGGCTTGGCGTCGTCGTGGGAAGTTGGTCGGCGGTGTTACTGGTGGAGATAGGTAAAGTTTGCGGCGAAGGACATAGTGGTGGTGGCCGAAACCTCTCTGTGGAGCGCTGCCGCAGTTCCTTCTCCCAAATTCTATTTGTTGGATCCATGGAAGAGCTAAGTTACTCTCCTTCTTCTATCACCAATCAGAGATGTTCTCTGAGAATTTAAGGTATTACACGCGCCCTAGCTCTTCCTACACGCACTGCCCCTATTTTTTCTTTTCTTCTTTTTTTCCAAATTCTGGCCATGGTTGGAGCTCCAAGCTCCAACCCATGCTTCTTTCAGAAATTAATAAGCTAAACACTCACATTGGAAGCTGATGAGAAGATTAATTGAAATCAATCAAAGAGAAACATAACTAGGGATGGCCAAAAATTATGGTTCAACTGAATCTGGGGTTTTGGCATTACTAGCATCCATGAGGTAGGATTTTGACTAACCATAGTGCTTTGTATTAATCTGGGTTGAGTACAATTGAACATATATTAACATTAAGAGTTTGAACTATAAATTGAGAACATAACCAAATTTATGGGTTTATAGGGTTTAGTGTAACGACTCGGGCCAGTGTTATTTTTGAAGCATTAATGAAAATAAATATGTTATGCCCAGTGGAGATGTTTGGAAGTGCAAATCATGCATAAGGATTAAAATTTCAGGTTTCAATGTACTCGATGATGATGGTTGAAGGTGAATTTCTATAGGAGGACATTATTGCAGGGCGTTTGGCTTATGCTTGGGTTTAGTTATGGCAGGTTCTGTTTTGTTTCGAATTCAGTGTTGACCACTTGAGCAGATAGGTGGTAAAAAAGTTTCTGGAGTGGTACCACTCGAGAGGTAGGGGTCTGCTCGAGCGAACTGTCGCAAACCTGGTGTTTCTAAAAGGGTCGCGTGGGGGCTTTTTTATTCATTCTTTTCTTTTGTCTCTTTCTCTAGAGCCCATGTGAGAGCTAGGGTTTGAGTTGGAGAGCTCATGGAGCTCCATTTGTCCCTCTTGGTGGTGATTCCATGCTTCTCTTTCGGTGGAATGCTTGTTGGAGGCCCGATTGTGGCGTTGGAAGCTTCGTTCTCACCGCGTGGTCAGAGATTTTCATGGATAGAGCTCGTGTGAGGCTTCCTTTTGTGGATCTAGCATCCCTAAGGTAGGATCTCATCCTTTCTTGGAATATTCTTGTGATATGTGTTGTGTTTTCCCAATTTTGCTAACACAAAGCATGAAATACATGTTTTCAAAGCCATAACTTGAAATTGATGATAATGAGGGCTTAATCTTGAATCTATGAGTGATTTAACATGTTTTTATCTTGACAACATAATCTATTGAGGTTGGATTGCAAAAAATGAGAAGTTAGGGTTAGGGTTTTGGGTTTTGGGTTAAAACCATGAGAAATTGGGGATTTGGGGTTTAAAGAATCGATATGATGAAATTGATGGAATTATTGTATGAATTGGGGTTTACATAACTTATTGCGAATTTATTTCATAAAACTAAGTGACACATGTTGGTGTTAATGCATAAATTGTGGGCTTCATTGAGTGAAATCAATAATGTTGTGAATTTTGAATTTATGTGAATGATTTACTTGAATTTGGACCCTAAAACAATGAAATTGTGAATAATGGAAATATGTAACGGTGTGGGTTGGGTGAGAGGAATCTTTAGGGTTGGACTCGCGGGTGTTTGTGATGTGGGTTGGTGAGAGGAACCATTTGGGTTGTAATCACATGTGTGTGTTGTTTTATGATATGATAAAAAGGACCGATTTATGGATTTATGGATCGTTTAAGGTTGGGCACGAGTTCCTCCTCGGTGAAAGACCAAAAAATTGTGCAAATTAGGTTCTCTGCCTGCCGGCTAGTGAATCGGGAAAGGGCATTTTTGGGTTCTCTGCCCACCGGTTAGTAAATCGGGAAAAGACGAGTCGTGTTGGGGTATAGCACGTTCTGTTACTTCATAGGGCCTGTGCGGCCGGGTTGAGCGTAACGTGGAAAATGCCGACAAGCGTGTGTGTTGGCGTGTGTTGTTGTGTGCATTGTAAATAATCGGGTTGGTAAAACCGTGACTTGGGAATGAAATAACATGGTAAAATATGTTTAGTTAATGGATGATGATAAAGGGAATGGGGTTCATGAAGCCTTGATTGAAGAAAATTGTGAAATGTGAAAACACGTCGGGTTGATAAAGATGGGTAAAACGTGCTTGACTGATTAAGAATGGTAAATTGGTTGATTTCACATAAGCTAAAGTATGGAACAATAACCCTCTTTCATATAAGTTCGGTTATGCAGTGGGTTTTATTGGGGAATACACAATATGTTTTGATTAAACTTATGTGTGCACCTTGCATTACCATCTTCACATATCATGCATGTAATCGAGGTTAGTCTTGCTCCTTCGAGCTTTAGCTCACGTTGTTTAACAACGTTTCAGGTGACAGCAGGAAGAAAGTTCTAGGCTAAGGTGGTGGTCTTTGGACCTTTGAGGTTGTACGTAGTGTCGTGACGAGAATTGGAATGTCGAGAAATGGAATTGTAAAGATGTAGTGTTTATACTTTGAATATTTGGAATATTGTAATTGAGAATTAGAATACTCGCGTTATAAGGCCTTAGAGCTATATATATATATATATATATATATATATATATATATATTCATGTTGTGAATGCATGTGAGATCGTTTATTATACAATGGTTGAACGCTTTAATCACTATTTATGGAAATTTTGTTAGTGAAGTTGAAATCTTAGTTTTCCAAGGAATGGTTGGATGTTTTAAGTTTTTATGAATATTTAAGGTTTTGTTTTAAGAGTTTGAATTTATATTCCAAAAAGGGAAGAAATGGTTGTTATTTACGGCCTTAGAAAGATTTTTGTGGTTTTGGAAAAAGAGGTCTCGGGTACCTGACCGTTCGAGCGGCCAGGAGTCCGCTCGAGCGGGGTTTACTGGGTGTGCTTGCTGGTGAATATCTGATTCCGGTGTTTTTGGATGGAGTTTTAGATATGAATGGAGCATTTAAAGGCCTAGTTTGCAAAGAAAGGGCTTTCATATCAGATTGGCTTTCAAGAAATATATTTGAATTACATTAAAACGGGACCGAAGCATTACAAATGGTATCAGAGCTATAGGTTAGAATACCTAAGAACCGTGGGAATGGTTGGTCCGTTATGTGAGAGCCTGCATTGATGTGCGACATTCTTGTATTGGTGTGTTGCATGAAATTTCATTGGGATATTTGACATTTGCATGCTACATGGCATTTGTGCATTGAGGTTGGATATTTGGGATGACGTGTCTGGCCCTTGGGCGTCCGATCAACTAGTTCAGGGTTCATGGTAGAAAGGCGTTTGGCCGACGTCTATTCTAGCCAGAAATCTAAACGAGTTTCTCGGATTGATATGTCTCTCTTAGGAATTTTCCTCGATATGTGAATATGTGATTATGTGTTGGTGTGGTAGGACTTGATGTTGAGTGGTATGTAGCTCTAGAAGGTTAAGTTGAGTTTAACCTGGTTGAGTGTTGTGATGTTCTTGTGACAAGAGTTATTCTTGATGGATTATGACAATTTGTAGTCAAGGTTATGGTACAGGTTGTGGATGTGTAAACCGGTGATTAGTGATTGTGGTGAGTATAAGTTCGTGAGATGAGCATTGTGTGAGATGAGCATTGATTATGTGAAGTGTGTTGTACCCATGTGGGTTGGGGTGACTGTAGTTAGTTGCCTGTGAGTGTTATGCTACCTGTGGTGTGACGAATAGGTGTGATAAAGTGTTTAAAACCTCTTCGAGGTTGTTTATTGTGATTGGGTATAAGATGTGGTTATGGGCGTGTTGAGGATTATGTACGTCATCAGCTCTGCTATGTCATGAGCCGTGTACCCCAAGATTGGGTATAGACAGGAACATAGTGGACGGGAGCATAGTGGACGGGAGCGTAATAATCACCGACCCAGGGTGGATTAGAGAGTCTGAGCTTAGACAGTGTTTGAGAATGTTCTTTCCCCTACGGGGTGTTATTGGTGACCACAGTGGTACTTATGGTTTAACGATCTATGTGATGACCTTTGTGTTTATCTCGTGGCGTGGTGCCAAGCCGTGTTCCTTGATAGAAGTTAGAGACTGCATGAGGAATGAATATGTGGGTTAGAGATGTTGTCGACAGGTTGGTTACCGAGTGATATGTGTGTACATATGATGTGATTGATCTAGTTACTTAGTTGATATGTCTTGAGTGTGATTCTCTTGGGAGAAGTGGAAGTTGTTTATGATTGAATCAGCAGTATAGAGATGGTTGTGTTGTCTTGCTCTTGGACGTGGAAGGTAAAGTGGTGAAATTCCACAACGTAACGTAATAGTCTGAGTGGTTTGGGGTCGGTGAGCAAAAGTCATGAGTTCGAAGGGGTGTGTAACTGTTCTTACGCACGGGTTGTAGAAGTGCGGATGATGTTTGTATAATCATAAGGAGTTATGGGTAACTCTGGGCGAAAGGTTTCAGTTTCGACCACATTTGACTGAGTGCTTTACACTTTCCTTTGTGGATGTACCTGAGCTGTGAGCTTGAGACGATATTGTAACTGTTGTTTACCCATTGGGAATCGTGTTGGTGTAGCGCAATCTTATAAGAAGAGGCCTTCAGAAAAATGTGAATGGGTGGTGCCTTGTCTTTCTAGATAACCGGCGATGGGCTTAGAGGCGTGCGAGATGCGTCACTACAAGGCAAACAAGTTAAGGGTAGTCGGAGAGTACGAATGAGGTTTGAACTGAAGAACTGAGTGGGATGAGTGGTATGATTGTTGTGAATGGAGTCGACGATATTTGTATGATGGTGATTTGATTCCTCGAGGTCCCTTGGTGAAAAGTTGCTTGTTCTACTTTATGAATTTAAGTGTTCGAGTTGTGTCCTTTCAGACATTGGATTGATAAACCTAGAGTGTTTATCCCTCATTAACGGGAGAATCAGCATTGAGACTTAGAACATTTATGTGCGGAGGTTAGATGAAGATTGATTGATGGACGCATATAATAGGTATTCTAGTTTGTACGGGAATATTGATATCCTTGGTTCTTGTCAGTAGCTAGTGTGATTTGTGTTAAACCTTTTGCGATTGTGTTGTTCACCTGGTATGGTTTTGATAATCTGCCATGAGTTTCAGTTCGTGTTTTGTTAATGTAGAAGTTGCTCAGAATTGGCGATAGGGTGCCCATTCAGGAAAGGAGACAAGCTATAGAGAATAGAGTTGAGAGCATCAAGATAATGTGATAAAGGTGTGAGTCACAAGAAATTTGGTATTGAGAGACATCATCGGTGTGACTTGTTTGAGTCAACAGGTTTTTCAGATTCGAAATGGGATGATCTTATTTGTATGGAAGCAAATTGAATTTTCTTATAAGGGTGCTTAGGTTCGATTGATGGGTAGCATAGGCAGTGTAATGTGACAAGTTAGTGTTGATAAGTTGAAGAGATAAGTGTATGAGCACCGGCATTAAAGGAGTGAGGGAATGGTTTGCAAATTGAGTAGTGTGGTCCTTTCGTGGTAAAGTATGGGTGAATAGAATGTCCGGAGGAGTGTGTACAAGATGAAACTGTTCAAAACAAGAGGTGAGACTTGATTAGTTATATGATGGGAAAGGTATGAATGGGTTCAGTGGCATCGGGAAATGACCATCAGATATAGGATTGTTGTATGTGTGATGTGGATACGAAAACAAGGTGTGAGCATACATACGGGTGTTGGCGAACAATGAATTAGTAGTTGTCTAGAACTAAGCAACTGATTAAATATAGACGTTATAAATTTAAAAGCCCGATATACACAGTGTGAGTAAAGATAAATGTTGTATGGGATTCATGGTAAGGATGAGGAATTGACTGAGAATTAGTGGTTTAATAGTGGAATGTGGGCTTATGGATGTGCTAAATAATATGGTGTGGGGCACGGTTGGATTTGTGTAGAGAAGAATATGCAAGTAGAAGATTATGTTCGTATTGTGCTAATGACCCAAGTGACTCAAAGGGAGTTCGTGTGACCGTGGGGATCCGAATAGTTATTATGCTCGGGTAATAACTTTAATCGTTTGAAACCTTAGAAATTGCGATAATAAGACACCCAGTGTTTTCGTGACATGAGAAGTTGTGGTTTGTGAACAAGAAAGTGGTAGAGGATTGACAGGGGGTGGAAGTTTATACCGGACGTTTTACATGTGTTATTTGGAAGTTTAGATGATCTACGTGGATTTCTTTCTTTGGAGTTGAATGTTCATTGTTTCTGCTTGGGCATGAACATCTTATCAGTGTAAGTGATAATATTCCTAATACACGTGGGAGGATGAGGAGGTATCGAGTTTTATATTTGATAGTTAACCGTGATAGCTTGAACAAAATATAAGTATGTGTAATGTCAAATTTTGGCGACGTGTGTTTGTTCTTATGAGAATAATCCTCTGTGTGTATGCTGTTATGAAAATGAGTTAGTTTGTGGCAATTCGAGCAAGGTTGTAGTCATTGCAGACAAATGTGGAATACGTTAAAACCAGCTCGAATTGTGGATTAGTTTTGTGCAATATGCGTAATCGTTTGGGTTAGTCGCATCTGAGGTGGGTTGCGTTATAGTGCCTCGGTGACATGAGTTGGATCTCGGTTCGATAACGTTAGAGTAACTCGTGTGTTAGTGGGACCATTTGTGTGAGGATAAGTGGCATATATGTTGTTGGTTTTCGATGGCCAGTCAGTTGATTCAAGTCCTACTGTTAAATTTTGAGGATGAAATTTCCTAAGTGGGGGAGATTATAACGACTCGGGCTAGTGTTATTTTTGAAGCATTAATGAAAATAAATGTTATGCCCAGTGGAGATGTTTGGAAGTGCAAATCGTGTGTAAGGATTAAAATTTTGGGTTTCAATGTACTCAATGATGACGGTTAAAGGTGAATTTCTATAGGAGGACATTATTGCAAGGCGTTTGGCTTATGCTTGGGGTTAGTTATGGCAGATTCTGTTCTGTTTCGGATTCAGTGTTGACCGCTCGAGTGGTGGAGAGCCCGCTCGAGCGGATAGGTGGAAGAAAAGTTTCTGGAGTGGGACCGCTTGAAAGGTGGGGGTCCGCTCGAGCGAACTGTCGCGGACCTAGTGTTTTTAAAAGGGTCGCGTAGGGGCATTTTCATTCATTCTTTTCTTTTGTCTCTTTCTCTAGAGCCCATGTGAGAGCTAAGGTTTGAGGTGGAGAGCTCATGGAGCTCCATTTGTCCCTCTTGGTGGTGATTCCGTGCTTCTCTTTCGGTGGAATGCTTGTTGAAGGCCCAATTGTGGCGTTGGAAGCTTCGTTCTCACCACGTGGTCGGAGATTTTCGTGGATGGAGCTCGTTTGAGGCTTCCTTTTATGGATCTAGCATTCCTAAGGTAGGATCTCAAACTTTCTTGGAATATTCTTGTCATATGTGTTGTGTTTTCCCAATTTTGTTAACACAAAAGCATGAAATACATGTTTTCAAAGCCTTAACTTGAAATTGATGATAATGAGGGCTTAATCTTGAATCTATGAATGATTTAACATGTTTTTATCTTGGCAACATCATCTATTGAGGTTGGATTGCAAAAAATGAGAAGTTAGGGTTAGGGTTTTGGGTTTTAGGTTAAAACCATGAGAAATTTGGCGTTTTGGGTTTAAAGAACCGATATGATGAAATTAATGCAATTAATGTATGAATTAGGGTTTATCATAACTTATTGCGAATTTATTTCATAGAACTAAGTGACACATGTTGGTGTCAACGCATAAATTGTGGGTTTCATTGAGTGAAATCAATAATGTTGTGAATTTGGAATTTATGTATGAATTTAACTTGAATTTGGACCTAAAACAATGAAATTGTGAATAATGGAAATATGCAACGGTGTGGGTTGGGCAAGAGGAACCTTTAGGGTTGGACTCGCAGGTGTTTGTGATGTGGGTTGGTGAGAGGAACCATTTGGGATGGACTCACATGCGTGTGTTGTTTTATGATATGATAAAAAGGACCGATTTATGGATCTATGGATCGTTTAAGGTTAGGCGCGAGTTGCTCCTCGGTGAAAACCAAAAAACTGCGCAGATTGGGTTCTCTGCCCGCTGGTTAGTGAATCGAGAAAGGACGTTATTAGGTTCTCTTCCCACCAGTTGGTAAATCGGGAAGAGACGAGTTGTGTCGGGGTATAGCACGTTCTGTTACTTCATAGGGCCTGTGCGGACGGGTTGGGCGTAACGTTACGGGGGCTTATACCCTCGTCCGGTGCCGGTGCCTATGTTTTGAACCAACAATTGTTAAAACGTGGAAAATGCCAACAAGCGTGTGTTTTGGCATGTGTTGTTGTGTGCATTGTAAATAATTGGGTTGGTAAAATCGTGACTTGGGAATGAAATAAAATGGTAAAATATGTTAAGTTAATGGATGATGATAAAGGGAATGGGGTTCGTGAAGCCTTGATTGAAGAAAATTGAGAAATGTGAAAACATGTCGGGTTGATGAAGATGGGTAAAACGTACTTGACTGATTAAGAATGGTAAATTGGGTGATTTCACATAAACTAAAGTATGGAACAATAACCCTCTTTCATATAAGTTCGGTTATGCAGTGGGTTTTATTTGGGAATAAGCAATATGTTTTGATTGAACTTATATGTGCACCTTGCATAACCATCTTCACATATCATGCATGTATTCGAGGTTAGTCTTGTTCCTACGAGCTTCGGCTCACATTGTTTAACAACGTTTCAGGTGATAGCAGGAAAAAAGTTCCAGGCTAAGGTGGTGGTCTTTGGACCTTTGAGGTTGTACGTAGCGTTGTGACAAGAGTTGGAGTGTCGAGAAATGGAATTGTAAAAATGTAGTGTTTATACTTCGAATATTTGAAATATTGTAATCGAGAATTAAAATACTCGCATTGTATGGCCTTGGAGCAACATATATGTATATATATTAATGTTGTGCATGCATGTGAGATCGTTTATTGTATAATAGTTGAATGCTTTAATCTCTGTTTATGGAAATTTTGTTAGTGAAGTTGAAATCTTAGTTTTTCAAGGAATGGTTGGATGTTTTAAGTTTTTTATGAATATTTAAGGTCTTGTTTTAAGAGTTTAAATTTATATTCCAAAAAGGGAAGAAATGGTTGTTATTTTCAGCCTTAGAAAGATTTTTGTGGTTTTGGGAAAAGAGGTCTCGGGTACCTGACCGCTCGAGTGGCCAGGAGTCCGCTCGAGCGGGGTTCGCTGGGTGTGATTGCTGGTGAATATCTAATTCAAGTGTTTTTGGATGGAGTTTTAGATATGAATGGAGCATTTAAAGGCCTAGTTTGCAAAGAAATGGCTTTCATATCAGGTTGGTTTTCAAGAAATATATTTGAATTATATTAAAACGGGACCGAAGCGTTACATTTACTCACATATGAATCTTCTGTTAAGAAGAATTTCAGAGTTGTGTAATGAAATTAAAGAAGATGACTTAAGTTCTTGTGAGACCCTGACCCATTTTTTTTTAGAAATGAATTAAGTGTTGGTGGGAGTAGGAGTTAAGACAAGACCTTGGTGATTTTTTTGAGCTTAGATATGCGTGAAAGATATGTTCGGGGAAGAATACAAGGTTCTAAGACTTGTAGGATAAAAATATGTGAAAAGCAAGTAAAGGAAAGTGACATACCTTTACTATTTTGGTCATAACTCTTTGTACAAAATGAATTTTGGTATGAGGTTTGAACAATTGGAAAGTAAACTTCTGGGGCTTCGGTTTGAGCACAAGAATGACCTTATTTGGAGTTCGAACGAAGGAGATACATCGTTTGAAGTTGGGACAACAGTGTAGCAAAATGGGGAATTGCTCGAGCGGTAAATAGACTGCTCAAGCAGTCTGTTCGGACAGACTGTTATAAAGGTGATGGAATGGTTAGATATTTGTCCAAAGCTTATCCTCTAAGCTTTCATTTCTCTCTCCTAAATCCCTAGACCTCAAGCTCTACCTTCTCTCTAGGTTTTGGGAGTGTTCGGGCTCGGATCTTTGTGATTGGAGGGCGGATCCTTGATGGACTCGCCGAGGGCTTCACATCCATCCAAATGAAATTGTGTTTCGACGGCTTTGGCTTTTCACCGGTTGGTAAACCTTCGGATTTGTGACCCTATGAGGTAGGATCCTAGACTGTATGGATGTTTAAGGGTGTTATATGCAATTATAGGTGTTTTCACCGAGTGATTTTGCCTAAAAATGGTTTAAATGTTGTTTTTCATGTTTAAACCGTGTTGTTGGATGAAAAAGATGTTTTTTGATTTTTCCTGGGTTTATTATATGTTCCGGATGTGTGGGGACATCCGTGGTTTTCAAAAAGGTGGTTTTGAAAATGGTGGTGTGGTAAAACCTTTTGAAAAACGTGTTTTTAGAGGTTTGGAGCTAACTTTTGGGGTTGAGTCTCAACTTTTAAAACGTTTTGGATGTATATTTTTACATGCTTATGGATCTCCATGTTGATGGATGTTGGATCCCTTTTTATATATGTTGATGTATAACTGTTTTCGTAGAAATATTTTTCGTAGTTGAGCTATGGTTCAGTGTTTGTGAAATGATTCTATAGATGTACCGGGATGACGTGTATTTGGCACGAGTTGCCCTCAGTGTAAGTCCAAAAATGTGCGCAGCGTAGGTACTTAGGTCCTTCGGGTTAGTCCCTATAAATTGAGACGGTTGGGTGCTTAGTTCCCTCGGGTTGTCGCCTGTAAATTAAGTGGTTCGTCGTGGTGCTCCGTATAGAACTTATCATTACCTAGCAGGTCTTAAGTGATTCAGGACTAGGTAATGGGCAAGAGTCTATGGTTGTTACCTCTGTCTCCCTAAGATAGAGTCAGTACATAGGAATCATTTACGTTATCCACGACTGCGTGTTCCGAGTGAATTTTTTATGTCTTTCTTCTCGGTGGTGTAGCCCGAGTGGAGCATACTATTTTATTATAGCTTTCTATTTTATTTTTCCTCGATGTGTGTTCTGAGTGGAAAATAAAGTTTTGGTTACCATTTTTCTTCAACCGTAAAATGTTGTTTTGCATTGTACAAATGCTTGGTTGTGAGGAAAAAACTGTTTTGGAGATTATGAAAAAACTTGGGGTTTTACGGCGTGAAACCTTTTTTGGCTCCTGTGGTTGAGCCTGTATGCTTATAACTGCATAACTTGCTTTTCAGCTTTACTATCTTTTCCTATTGGGCTTCTACTCAAGGTGTGGGATTTTACTGTAAAACTTTTTACAAATAAGCGTGGTCCTGTAGGTTGACCCGGTGATGCCGGGAGGTGGTTGGTGACAAGACTTATGTTTTGTCTTTGATAGGTAGCTTATACCTATTGTAAATGTCTCATGTTTATTTGTAACATGCTATAAATCATATACTAGTATTGAGGATGTATGCATGCTTTACTTCTTTTGAGAGAACCTTGGGTTACTTGTTGTTTTTCGTAGTTTCTTACTATGTTTTTTTTGCTGTTTGGTTAAATGGCTTGCAAAAGGGATTTTTCAAATGGTTTATGTTTCTTTCAAACTGTTGTGCCTCGAGGGAGGATTTGGAGCCTTGTTTGGATGGGTTTTCCTTTGGCATGGTTGCCTTGTGATTTTGCAAAATGTTGCAAAAATGTTTAAGTGTTGGAAGGGAAAAGTTGTATTTTCAAAAGTTGGTCCAGAGCCTGACCGCTCGACTGACCACTCAAGCGGTCTATTGGGCAGTCTCTACAAACATTCTATTTTTCTCTTTTTGGTTCAAAATTCATTGTCCTTGGGAGGACCGCTCAAGCGGTCTTTTGACCAATCGAGTGATCTGGGCAAATTTCAAAATTTTTGTTGTTTATTTTTAAAAACTTGGCTCTTGGGGACCGTGACCTTGGCCTTTGGGCTACTTTTTTTTTTGCATTGGTTAAACCCTCGGTGGCACGTTTTCATAATGGTTTTTGCCTCATTTGGGCTTTTTGGTTTACATCCCTTTTCGTTTGGGCGTTTGTGGTAGTTGTTCGTAGGCTTTTCGCGTGACCCAAAGTTTAGGACGTGACAACTTTGTATAAGAGCTTCGGGTTCGAATACCTATGAGCTGTGGGAAGAGGGTGTGTTACCTTGTGAGGAAAGATGTGTGTGTGCTTGGTTGCTTGTGTTTGGAACATGTTGTGTACATGTGAGTATGGAGGTTGGACCTTAGGATTGATTAGTTTTGTGTTTGGATTAACAAACTTGGGAGCCAAGTTAGAAACGCGTTTTGCGGATGTGATTTCTGGCAAGGAATCTAAGTGGGTTATCCAAAGTGACTTGTCATTCTTATCGATTCTCCTCGGTATCGGTGTTGTATTCGCACGATCGTTGTGGCTATGTGTTAGCATAATTATGTGGTATGTGGTAGCAAAACTTGAGTGGTTCTAGAGACCTTCCCTGGTAGTCAAGATGTGGATAATGGTCAGCAGGATGTTGACGGTAGTCAGAGTGGCATCTGAAGATGTGTTGGTAGTCTGAGTAGTCTTATGACCTTAGACGTAGTATACCTTCTTGGGGTTTGAGAATTAAGTTTTGAGTAAGTGAGCTCAAGGATAGAGGGACGAGTATGAGTTATAGATATTCTGGGATGAGCATGGGTCGCGATGGTGTTGGAATGTGTAAGGATTCAAGTTACGATGCCAACATGCGACGAGTATCAGTTCCGTGAGATTCCTACGGGAATGTCGGTTCGTGGTTTGGTCAATATCCTAGTGATTAGGAGATCGCATTTGGGAACCATGCGAGGTTCTTGCGGATAGCTTAGTGCTGAGTTGACGAATCCTGGGTATGATATGTCCAGAGGTTGTTTGTGTTCCACCTTAGGTTCAGAGATGGGTATGTTGTTTGCTCATGGGAACAAAGTGTGGAGTGATTAGGTTCAGTAATGTACCGTGTGGTTTGGCTAGCCCGGAACGATAGGTGAGAAATCATGGGTTGTAAGGCCTGAAATTGATGTGCGCTTTGAGAGTGGAAGTGCTGAAAGTGTACATATGTTTGTGGGAGTTATTAGCAACTCTGGATGGAAGGTCTTAGGATTGGGTTCCCTTTATTTGACGATGTTCCATGGACAGTGGGCTCGAGATGGTGATGTGATTGTGGTTTGCCTAGCAAAAGTTAGGTTGTGCAGAGGATGATTTGACTATCGTGATCAGAATTGGCAGCAGCTGTGTGACTGTAGTCGATGTGGCCTCGAGGTAGGACTTACGGAGTTCGTAGAGGCTAAGTATTGATGAGCACTGGGAGTATGCTGGCAGTACGCCGAGGTTGGGTCGTGGTTTCTTGTTGGCCTTTTGCTTTCCTTTGGATGGAAGGAGGGAGAGAGATTTCTTGTAGACGATTGTCTTATAGACGATTGTCTGGTGCGAGTTGTTTCATCTCGGATGGATAGAGATGTCAGGTTTTGATTGGTTCAGGTTATGATTGTGTCCTAAGACTGTGGAATCTCAGTGGATTTGTATCCGTGTTGTGACCCTTGGAGTTGTGACTAAGGAACTTGTGTCACCGTGTTTGGGTATTTATAAGATGGATTCTTCATGGCATCGACTTGTGGTGTGAGACGCTCTACATCTGAGCATCTGTGTGTGTGGCCTGGGATCTGATTGCTCCTGCGGTTGGGAACTGTAAACAATTGCATGTTGGGGTTGGTATTTTGCCGCTGTGAATGACTGTAAAAGAGTACGTATGAGTGTGGTACATATGATAGGTTGTGGTAACCTAGTCAGTACGGTTCAACAGATGGTTGAACCAGTAGGATCGTGTTCCCTATGAGGTCCGGTTGTTAAACCAGGAATGCTAGTTGATAAGGGCGTCGGTGTTAATACACAGAGTTCCTTTGCAATGATCAGTTAAGGATCGTTGACCGTTGTGTGTGTATGGTTGTGCTTGTAGCTCATGATCGTAAAAAATGACGTATGCATTTTTTATGAAAAATGAGAACTATATTAATCTTAATAGTTTGACACCTTTATGAAACTTGTCAAAAATTTTTAAGAAATCTCGAATACGTTGAAGATGACCTTGCAATCTTCCCACGTATGTCCCGGACACACTACGACGATCACGGTGTATGGGTACCGATTTTGATTGAAGAATTCTTCCTCTATTGGTTTCTTCTCACACACTTCTCTCCAAGGAGGCAAAATTAATTGCCAAAAAGAGAGGGGGTGGCGGCTATGGGGGAGATTAGGGTTAGGGTTTTATATAAAACCTCCTTTTGATCTATCTCTCCATATATCAAAGATTATGTTAAGTATATATCTTCTCTTTTCTAAAAATAAGCAAGAGATATATATATTCCATAAAACTAAATCCCCACCCCCTTATTAGGGCCGGCCACCCAGGGAGTAATCCCTAGGTGTGCTAAAAACCAAAACTGCCCTTCAACATTTAATTTAATTCTTGAATGTCCCCGGCAGCAAAACTGGCATTCTAATTAAATTAAATAATTACCGAAATCAATAAGAAAAATATCCGTGCGTATAGTGGGCTACGTGAGGGATCACGAGGAAGTATAGGACTCGGGCT
>JAOTRH010075479.1:0-17582 GCA_034768845.1 Heliamphora exappendiculata | reverse complement strand
AATAAACTTATTTTTATATAAACATATAATAATAAACTTATAAACTTATTTTTATATAAACTTATAATAAACTTATTATAAACTTATATAATAATAAACTTATATAAACTTATTTTTATAATATAATAAATTTATATAATATAATAATTAAAAAAAAATCAAAAAACGGGCCGGGTCAGTTAGGCCCGCCCAGGGCCAGTTAGGCCCGCCCAAGGCCTGCCCAAAAGCTCGAGCCCGAGGCCCAACCCGAGGTCCGAGGCCGTCGCCCAAGCCTGAGCCCGTAGCACCTAAGGCCTGGGCCGACCCTCTGGCCAAAAAGCCCGGCTCAAAAATTCGGCGAGAGCCCAACGGGCCTGGACCGGGTTCAAATTACACCCCTGTTGTTTGCATTACAAAGTTGTGTAATCCTCTGTAGTTTGGATTTTTGGAATGTCAAGACTTGAAAATTGCAGTTTCTACATGAATATAAGTGTGAATTTTTGAAAATGAACTGTTAGTGTGAAGTTTTAGGACTAGAATTAGAATTTTCCCACAGAAACATGTATATACCACATCAAATATATATCCAATTAAATTGGTATAAAGACGTAACTGAAATTATCATTTCCTGTGTCATTTGCCTATGTCAGTGGAGATGGTACATCATCCAGAGCAAGAGAGGGTACATCAGCCCCAGAAATAGAGGGTGCATCAGTCCCACAAAGAGATGGTGTATGATCTCTAGAATTAGAGGGTGCAGCAAACTCAGATAGAAAGGGTTCAACTGCTATTTCACTAACGCTGCTACTAACAGTAGTAAGGGTGAAAATTTGTTCAGGCTGGAAATGAGAACGGTGAGACTGACTTTTAAGTTTCTTTCTAGGAGCCATCTGACATCTCAAAGAAATAAATTATTTGCATAATTATTAACAAGTTTAAAAATTGGCTATTTATCAACAATTTGTTAATATTCTACATAAATAAATATTATTAACAAAAGTAAGTTATTAGCACATGTAAACTACTATGTGTTACCTTTTTCACGTTAGACCTAGAAGATTCCTTATCTTTGTTGGAGGAACTCGATTTTTCCTCACTTTTGAGAGGTTGATATTGCTCGTCATTATGACCAAAACCCATCTTGCACTTTCCCTTATTCATGCTTTTACCCTTAGGCATATAAATCCATCCAAATAATGAATTTTTCCATGCTTTTTATCCCCAAACTATTTAGTCTCGCTGAGTTTCTTTCAATAGTTTTAAGCTTTTTCTTCCCATTTTCTACCATCCTTTGGCCTTACCAACCTGGCTTTACAAACACTATATTGTTCTTCGGCATTTTTCACAGCTAAATATTTTTTAAAAATAAAAGGAACAAATATATATTAATATACCAAGTAATATGAAATATTAAGAAATATATCAAGGCCCTATATCAACTCTCTTGGAGTAATAACATGTCATTTATATTTAAATATGAACTTGAATGTTCAACGTCAAGATTCCCAAAATAACAAACATTGTCATTTACATTACAAAAACATCAAGGTTCCCAAAATAACATCCATTGTTATTTTCATTAAATAAAACATCAAGGTTCTACATCAAACTTGGTCTCAAAATCAATATGAAGCCCGTCTTCTTTTTCATCAAGAGGCTCCCCCCATTGATGCATTCTCGTCGTCAAGACCCTCAATTAGTGATCGTCAAATAATTTTTGGTTCCATAACATTTCTACGCAAAAGGAATTATGATAGAATCTTCAACGACAATAGGTACTACCTTGGTAGTTTCATCTTGTTGAAACGCATCAATAAGAGCAACATTTGGGTTCTGAATCATTCATCTCTGGCACATCTCATATTCCTCAACGTTGAAATCTTTCTACGATTTTTTAATTTTTACCTAATTTGGTATCATTAAGGTATAATACTTGTTGGACTTAACTCGGTAACATAAAACAATTATTTTCATACCATTGATTTTTTACATCAACATGAAAAGTTTTATTGCTACTGGTGTTGAACCATTCACATTGGAACAAAACAATTTGATGTCCAAGTAAATATGTAATTTCCCAAACTCTATTCAAGTAGCCATAAAAGTTTTTAGGTTAACCATCATGGTCCCCTTCCAAAGCTAACCCACTGTTTTGACTTTTGTGTCGATTGTCGCATTTGATAAAATGGAATCGAACTTTATTAGAAATGCATCCCGAATATATATTTATTATTGCCAAAGGACCGTTAGCCAACTACTTATACCATACCATAATTCATTGGTTGCTTTTGATGATCCATCATTACATAACTGGTTCATCTATATAAACAATACATGTTATGTTATTTTGAATATGAGGGATAATGAATGTGTCAAGTGTGACTCTTAAACTGGAAAAGGATAAGGAGTGTCTAACTTAAGCAGTCTTTGAATTACTTTAGAAAGACTTCATGTTGCTTCTCTATGATATTTTGTACATCTTCATTTTCTAACAAGGTCATGTGTTCCTTGTATGGTACAATGTCATTAATAAGTAATGGGTATGAATTAGGGCTTGCGGGTAGGGATGAAAGGGCTTACGGCGACGACGGCTTGGGCGGTCTCAGACTAGGGCTGGGAGTTTGTATTGAATTTTCTAGGGTTTTCTAGATTTGCTTCTCGATTTTTCGTTTGCTTCTTTATCTCCTTTCTAGATTTAGTGATTGGAATGGAACAATGAAGGCGCTATGCAGAAGTGCGGGAATGATTTAGGGTTTTAAGAATAATTGGGAGGGTGTTTTTATCAACTTAAACGACTTTTGCCGACCAAATGTATGGTCGCCAAATCAGTTTTAACATTTTGCGACCAAATTATTGTGGTTGCCCAATGATTTTAACTTTTGTTGATCAAATTATTTGGTTGCCAAAAGCATTAATAATTTTTTAAAAAATACCATCTGACACCTTCGGCGACAGAACTTAATTGTGGTCGCCAAAAGTATTGGTTTCACCAACCAAAATTTATTTAGTCGGCAAAATATATAGTATACCCTTCCCCAAATACAACTTATTTGGTCGCCAAACATGTACCTTTTTTCGACCAAAACATTCTTAGTCGCTAAAAGTGTATTTTCTGATAGTGTATCCATGTACTGAGGCTTAACAATAAGGTCCGATTTCGGAAAATTATTTATTTGCTAATTTCTTTTATTTTTTATTTTTGATGAATTTTTTATTATTATTTTAATTTTTCATGCTTTTCAAAGACTCTTGTTCTTATCTTCGATTTGGTCTTTTGCCAATAAAGGGTGAGAAGTAGATAGACACAACTGTTATTGATCGTGATTATCCTAATTTGAGAACAAATGAATGTTGCTAGGGGAGTGTATAATGGACCAACTAAACATAGGAGTCAATTAAAATTGAGCTAAAAAGAGCTATCGTGGTGAATTATTACGAAACTTTTTAAATAATTTTTTGAATCAATTCTGCTTTGGGGCCATCCCTAACTATTAATAAAGCTAACAAGGTAGCTTGTAAGGAGACCTTTCACTGGATTGAATTCTTTGCTCTTGACACTTCGAGAGTAGCTAATTTTATTCGCTCAACTAATTCTCTCTCTAGTAAAGAAATCAGATAGTTAAACACAAATTTTACTTGCATCTAATAGATATAATTGTGCCACATCATTCACTAAACTAATTTTATAAGATAATTCGGTCATTTTAACATTATTGATATTTATATATTATATGTAAATATCATATACATATAATAGGTATATTTAAAAATAAACAAAGAAATTTTGACTTATTGACTTATTTTGGATTTTTTTTCTTTTAAACTTTTTTCATATTTTATTAATTTTTTTGGTTCATCTCAATCAAAAGAATTCGAAAAGTATAAAAACTCAAAATAACGATAAAAAAAATAAAATAAGTAAAATTATCAAATAAATAACTTTCCCAAACGAGACCTTTCCGGCTACTAAGGCTTAGAATATGGATATTTCTGTGTTGGATGGAAGTTCTTGAGTTGGAATTCTTTTGGGGTGGGGATGTATATTAATTGCAAAACCTAGCTAGTGTCACTAAAACTTGTGGTCCCCAAATTTACCAGTACCAAGGAAAAAACAATAATGCGTGTGTATATATATACATATTATGTGCTTGTTTGGCAACTAGGTTTAAAGTTAAGTTTTTTGTTTAAAATTATTTTAAGTAAAAAAAAGTAAAAAGTTAATTTAACAAAATTTGTAAATGGCTTAAAGGCTAAAATTTATTTGATTTAAAAGTAACTTTAAGCGAAAAGACAATAAAACAATAAGTCAAGTAACTTTAGGTTGAAAAAAAAGTTACCATGAATTTATTTTTATTTTTATATAATTTCATATTTAATATTGATATTGTTTAATAGATTTCGACGAGTAAACTCTAAAAGTATAATTTTTACAAAAAAGCAGACATATAATAAAAGTTATGAGATCTGTAAAAATGTATAAAATTATTTTTAGTTAATTAGCAATAGACAGAAAAACTAAAAGCCAATAAGCAAAAAGCTAAAGATTAGGTTGCCAAATGAAAAGAACATGGCATATTTTAGCTTTAAGCCAAAAAGCTTTAAGTGGACAACCAAACCAAGCCTAAGGCCAAGGCATCTCTAAAAAAATAACTGATTTTTTTGGGGGGAAAAAATAGATTTGACACTAGACTATTTGGCCTCTCTAAAAAGCACATTAAATTTTTATTTTTATTTTTTTCTAAAATAAAAATCTATACACATTCCAAATACACTCTTTAACATTTTTAAAAATGATAAAACGATTATAACACCCTTAATAAGAAATTCAACTATATTCCAAAAAATAAAAAAGTACTATTATTCTAACCACAATAACTTAAAAATAAAAAATAAAAAAATTAAATATTTTAACAAAAAGCTAAAAAGAAAGAAGCTGCCCTTGAAAAATTATTTTAAATAATCTAATGTTTTTTATTTCTATTAAAATCTAAATTCTTTAATCGTCCCAAACAGGAGCTAAATATTATAACGCAAAGATTGCCATCACAAAAAGTTGTGGGACTTTTCCATAAGAATATGTGAATCACTCTATCTTCGGGTCCATTATCTATTTCACTTATTAGACAGCGCCAAGAAACAACCTGAAAAAACATTAGGGCTGCCCCTGAGAAAAGGATCGCCACTTTAGTTTTTAAGGGCCTGTTTGGAAACTTTAATTTTTGGCTTTTTTTGGTTAAAAATAAATAAATAAAACGATCTGTTTGGCAAAAAATAAAAAAACTAAAAAGTTAAAAAGTCAAATTAAAACATAAACTCTTAAAATATTCTGTTCAAACTCTAACTATTTTTAAAATATAATAATACTCCTCATTTATAATTTATTTACTACTATTACTACTACTACTAACTACATATAATTATTAATAATAAATATATAGAATGACAAAATTGTCCAATTTGAATAAAAAACAAAAAAGTTAATTGTTTACCCAAACAACTAATTTGAAAAAAAAATTAACTTAAAACCTAAGTCACCAAACAATTTATTTTGAGCAAAATTTAGCTTTTTAATTAAAAACGTAACAAAAAAAAAATTAACTTTTAAGTTAGTTGACAATGGGGCCTAAATTATAAATATCGCAAATATTACCCACAGTAGATCTCTCTCTCTCTCTTCTCGAGTCAAGATTGTTATAAACTTGTTATGTTCGATTTATTGAAATAACATTAGAATAGAGTGATAATTTCATCAAAAGATTCATTCTAACATTTGATTAGTTAAAAAATAATATAATGTTAGATTTAAAAATAATCACTTTTCCCCTAGTTAATGGAATGAAAATTTCAAAAACGCAGATAGCAAAAGATTGTCATTCTAATTACATTAAAATTTCATAGTCCTACTAATATGTTGAATTCAAAGTTAGTACAATATAAATGTGTCGCATAGTCGAATGCATGGGTAGATTCGTCACTTCTAACTAGGAACTAAGTTTTTCTCACATTTCTGTGAAGAACTTCGAGAAACTTCATATAATTAGTCAAAATATTACTATCAGCTTGTGGTTTGACACGTTGATATGGTCCACGTTGAATCTAGAAAGCCTCAATGATTTCTAAGTTAGTATTTTATAAGAGAAGAGAACGATTAGCTCATAAAGAGAGCTTCTGATAGTATTTTGACAGAGTTTTGAAAGAGAAATTGCGTGTACGTTTCTTAGAAGAGTTAAGCATTAATTTTACGGTTGAGTTAATGTTGGCTTTTGTAGATGGGTCGTCGCTTATCAATATTTTTTTTTCTTTGAATAATAAATAAATAAATAATTATGGGTCAAGTCACTAGGACGGATATCTTGAGTAAGCTAATATTAAGAACAAGAATAAAAGAAAGTCAATACGAAACTTCTCAAGATAAGTACGACACTCGACCTACTCAGGTACAGTAGAGCTACTCGGGTGTAATACTCCTACTCATTACTTGAATCACTCATGACCCGAGCAACTCACTCCTCTAGTAGCTCGGGTACAGTACTTTTGCTCATAACACAAGTCACTTAGGATCCGAACTACTCACCCATCCAGTAGCTATGGTACAATACTTTTGCTCATAACACGAGTCACTCATAACCCGAGCTACTCACCCCTCTAGTAGCTCGGGTGCAATACTTCTGCTTAGAACTCAAGTCACTCATGACCCGAGCTATTCGCCTCTCTAGTAGTTCGGATGCAATACTCATAACTCGAGTCACCCATGACCCGAGCTGCTCGGTTATTCTTTCACTTAACCAGTGTCAATTACTCTAACCTAGGTACTCAGGTGATGGCATAAACTACTCATTCCACTTGTGACTCGAATTACTGGGGATCCGAACTGCTAGGACCCCTTATAAACTCGGCTAACTAATATCGCTGTTCATCGTGCAGAGGTAGAAGACATTTCATAGCACAGACTATGAAGCGTAGCCCTGACTACAAATGAAGACCTTCCAATTACAGACTATGAAACGTAGCCATAACTACGAATGAAGATATTCCATAGCACAGATTATGAAGCGTAGCCCTGACTACGATAGTAGCTCTGACTACTTGCCATGGCACAGACCATGAAGACAGCACATACTGTATTATTACCACGACACGGGTCGTGAAGACATCACAGACTGTAACGTAGCTCTGACTACCTAATCATGATGGCATAGCATCGACTATGTAGCTCAGTACAGACTGAACAGCCAAGATATAGCACGGATTATATGATTATAGATTCCTCTGAGAATCAAAAGACTATCCCAGAGACAATAAAGACAATGGCAGTGCAATCCTGCACGGGACGTTGGGAGACATGTGGCTTGGTGGCTAAGGAAATGATTTGTCGAGTTATATGGACCCTCCCACTCGAGTCACTCGAGTGACCCCCGAGTCACTCGACCTGAGTGGGTAGGGTGCCCGTGGGGCATCTGTTGACCGACCTAGTTGAGTTAGAGTAGAACACTACTTGGCTGATTATCGGATAGAATCTCTTGATTCTCCGTTATCGCCTCTTATGATCCTATTCGATCTCTTGAAAGAGTCATATCCAAACTCTAACATGGCTCCTCTGAGTGCTACAAATAGGAGGGATAACTAGATTTTCGGATCAATCAGATTCTTATAACCAGATACATTGTTCATACTGACAATACTCCATACTCAATTAGCCTTCTCCTTCACCCAACCTTATCTCTCTCCGTTCTGTGTTTCTGACTACTTTGCATATTTCACCTTTCTAGTTATTCCTTGTTTATTCATTATTAAAGAACTCTACAGCTTTAGAATGACTATCATAGACAATTCTATCCACACTTCCTCTTGTTAGGAGACTCCAAATTATGGTCATGATTTCAGAGAGGTTTAGTCTGACTTTGGGTTTGCCTTAGACAAATATGATTAGTTAAATTGTTATTAATTGACAACTCGAACACGTAAGCCTCTGTAAGACTCAATCTTTTTTCAATATTGAGCTCGATCCATGTTAGCCTACGCTTCTGCATTGGTGCTTGGTGATGGCCTAGCTCTGCCATAGTTATCAGCCTAGCCTTGTAAGAGGCAGGTCTCTTCGTAGGCCTAGATGCACCTTTGGTTAGTACGTTTCAAGTCTTGGTTAAAGGTCTAGTCAACTATGAGCCCGGCTCTTTTACTAATAATTAAGAGATCTCACTATAAAATGACTAGCATATTGGGTTGCCAGTACAAACTATGTTGTTTTAAAAAAAGCAAATGAATATGCATAATGTATCTAAAAAATCTCTAGGTGAAATGGGGTAGCTTGCTCAAACATGCATTCGACTATGTACGTCTCATCGCGTTACCATTGTTTCTCTCTAATCTATATTAAGAAGGATTGTGACATCAAAACTATGTAGCATGCCACGAGCATGAGAACGATGCGCCTTCTTTTAAGTAATTATTTAGTAATTTTTGAAGATACCATGTAATATTATAATCAATATGGTGCATGTTTTTATAGAATAACATTAAATATGTCAAGTAGGACAATATTAATCAACATTTGTTTGGTTGGAAGGAGAGAAAAATAATCGTCTAAATTGTATATTGAATATTTTCATTTGACAAAAATACTATGTAACGTTGCACTATATTCTAAGAAGAACTAATAATTCTTCGTCTTCTTCTTGTTGTGGCTGTACTTATTGGTAGACTTGGTACAGGATTGCGTAAAGAAACCGAAAAATAGAGTGCAATCCGCACGCTGTGTTTTAAGCTCTGGATCAGTAAAATACGCGTTTTGGATAACTAAACACAATATTTTTGCGTCTGGAGAGAATCGAACAGTAAAATTTCAAAAAATATATCATCATAAATTAAGTTTGCATGTTAAAATATATTTGCGAGACGCATACTAATGATCTAATTCGGCAACAAATGTTTTGTCAGGGTTCCATCATCCATGAATAAATGTTGATGATAATATTTGGTTACAGGCTGTGTTTTCATATGATGCCTGTGATGTGATACTGGTGAGAATTGAGGGTTTGTGAAGATAAAAAGTTTTAAAAGATCATAATCGAATGGCCATTTGAAATCAAAGGGGACACAATCTCTATTCCTTGGGCAAGTGCCTCTTTTTGCTATTCTCCTAAGCCCATAGTTTCATAAGTCTTGTTTTAAATGCTAATCAAGACAACTAATTGACAAGAAAGAGTAACTAATTAATAATCATCTCTCCAATACTCATTTTTTATTGGTTTAAATTATAATCACTGACAAAGCAGGTGAGCAATACTCATATTTTTTTTCATGGTTTAAATTGTAAACTCTACTAAAAAAAATATAAGGTAGGTTCTAGGAGTGTGTGCAGATTAAGTTGGGAGGTGTAAATGAAAATTTTTTAATCAATTCATCTTTGTTGAATGACTATTTTTTCAACTTATTTTCAACTCCTAGCCAACACTCTTGACTACTAAAATCAACGGAATGCGTGATGTTTTTTTGGCAGTTTTAATCCGCGATTTAAGTAATTTGGCAAGTTTAAAAATTATAAAATTTTTGAGATTATTTTCTTAAATTAGTTTCTTAAAAATAAAAAACCTATTGCAAAATTTTTAACGCACTAAAAAAAAACTAACTAAAAATATTATCAATCATTCAAATAATAATATAAATAACATAATTAAATATCTTTAACAATAATATTTACAATGTATACTTATTGAAAAAAAATTTACAACATATAAAGTAGTGATTAAAATTATAAATATTTTAATTTGTTCATTATAAATTATAAAAAAAAATATAAATGTAAATATATATATGGGGTTAAAATTTGTTGTAGGTAGAAATATAATAACTAACATATACTATTGATAGGTTAAAGAAATATAAATTTGCAATTAATTCACTGAATTTTTTTATTTTTTTTACTAAATTCACTCAACCCAACACACTCACTCACCCAACCTGCCCGAGTTGGGTTAGATTTGGTTGGGTTAGCGGATTAGAACGGATTGGAGCGTCATATATTTGCACAACCTTAGCAGGTTTACCACTAAAATCAGTAAAGTAGCGGTGGGTGTATAAAATCACACTCCACTAATGCCTTGTTTGCCAAAAAAAATAATGAAAAGTCACATTTTAAACTATACCATTTGATTTGCCTAAAAGCCAACTAATTTTTTTTTAAAAAAATAAAGAAAACAAAGCCTACATATATCACAAACACACTCACTTTTTCTTTGGGTAAAAAAACTAAAATACCCTCAATCAATATGTCAATCATACTCACAACAATAAAAAAGTTGTCAATATCCTAAATAGTACTATAATTCAAAAGCAAAAAATGAAATGTAAACAAAAAAATAGTAGCCCTAAAAAATTATCCCAAACACTGTATCTTTTCTTTTCTCTTTTTTTTTTTATTAAAAAGTTAAACTCTCCTAAAAACTAAACTTTTTAGATATCCCAATTATAGATGCTAAATAATGGAATTTATACTTTATGTTTGATCTTTATTTCCAATAAATATATCTACTTCAAGAAAGATCCTCAAAGCCTTTTCATCAAAAACATTACTATAAAGCAACATGTGGAAATATTTCTTACCAACCAAACAAGGACCTCTAATCATACTTTTCTTTTTTCCTTTCAAAATTAACCTCTCTCAATCCTGTTCTGAAAAGAAGCACTTTGTCCCCCCAAAAATTATTGTTTTCCAAAAAAGATTCAAGCAAAAGATCTTGAAAAGTGCGTATTCCATAACCACAAGGTTGATTTGTGCACTTTTATTCACTTTTTCCTTTCCTTTTTTCATTCTTGACTAAGGGTTTTCAGTAAATTAACAAGAGGGCAGGTAAAAAAAAAAAAAAAACTTTTAACTAAACATTATTTTAATATAAAGTTTACCATTTTTACTTTAATTCTGAAAAACCCAATTCAAAAAGAACTTCGATTGTTGGAATAGTCAACAGCTAAACTTTTAACTAAACGTTATTTTTACTTATTTCGTTTAAAAAGTATTTTAAAAAATTAAAGTTCTAACTTAAAACCAAATTTCCAAACGAGCAGAGTGTATATGTGTGTGAAAGAATATAAAAAATATAGAAAGAATTGAAGGAAACATGGCACATTATTTGTGGGGAACACTGAAATTGATGGAGTTCATTAGGGGTCCATTTGAATGACCCTGATACATCTTATTTAGTTGGAGCATTAACACTAGTAGGAAACATAACCACATGGATATCTCGTGAAAATAAGTTAAATCACACCTAAACTCATTTATCTTCTTCCTTTTTTTTTTTAATTCTTTTAATTTGTTCTTGGGGGACCTCTCTAGTCATGAATGATGATGATACCGAAGCATGGGCCTAGTCCCTTTTAGCCTTCTGCTTACTGCAAATAGAAACTTAAGATCTAAAAAACATCATTAGTTAGTAGTTTTTTTTTTTTTTGGGGTGATATTTTAGGATTTTTATAACAGTTTAGGCGCATAATAATTATTTTTTGAGATCAATTCTACAGTTTACAGTTAGAGGTCTAATTAAAACTGAGGTAAAGCGTTGAGGCATAAACTCCATTTTTAACTTTAAACCTCATTAGTTTGTATGTTTTTTTTTTCTTTAGAAAATTAGTTTTATTTCTTTAAAATAACGTTGATTTTGTTTTTATTTATTATAAAAAATTTTAACGCGATATCCAGTTGAATTCTAGAACAGATGAATTTATCTGTACATTTTCAAAATATGTATGAAGTACATGGATAAATTTATATATCTTGTATAAATAAACATACAGATAAATTTATCTGTCTTATATAAATAAGTATACAAATAAATTTATCTGTATAAAAAATATTGTATTTTTTAAAAATACGTATAAAATACACAGATAAATTTATCTGTCTTGCATAAATAAGCATACAGATAAATTTATCTGTATAAAAAATATTATGTATTTTCAAAACACGTATAAAGTATACAAATAAATTTATCTGTCTTGAATAAAATAAAACAATAGGTAAATTTATCTATATACATTATATATAAATTTATTTATTTGTGTTAAATTTATCTGTGTTGTGGGTGATTAGATCTCACGCGTTAAAATTTTTATTAATGGTATTAAAATATTTTTTTTTTTAACATTTGACTGAAAGCTCCCATTTTGTTGTTGTTGATATTTTAGAATTTTTAGAACAATTTACACGCATAATAATTATTTTTTGATAAATCAATTTTACCATTCACTAGTTAGGGGTCCAATTAAAACTTCGTTAAGCATCGGATGACCTAGGCATACCGTCATAGACTTTGAGGCATAAACTCCATTTTTTAGTTTAAGCCTCGTTTGGAAACTTAAAATTTTTTTTGCCTTTTTTCTTTTTTATATAAAATAGTTATATATATATATATATTTAAAATATAATAATTTTTATTATACACATCTATTTTTTTATAAAAATTATACTTTAAAAATGTACTTGTTAAAATCTATCAAATAAGATTAATATTGAATATAAAATTATATAAAAATAAAATTTTAAAAATTATAATAATTTTTTCTAACTTTAATTTTTTTTGTCTCTTTTTCTTTTGGTTTAAAGTTTTGACTTATTATCTTTTAACTTAAAATCACTTATATAGTTCACCAAAATCTTTTTTTTACTTATTTGGTTTAAAAAAAATTTATGCAAAAAATTTGACATAAAGGCAAGTTTCCAAATGAGGCCCTAACCCCCAAAAGTGAAAACCATTTAAGAGATATCGAACCCAAATGAGGCCCTAACCCCCAAAATTGTGTAAACCATTTAAGAGATACCGAAACCGAGACTTTGAAGAAAACAGACCCTAAAATCTTAGGCCTTTAACCTTCATGTCAATTTTTACCACTAGGTCAATCCCTTAGAGTTCTACATTAACTAAACAATTTAATTAGTAATTAAACACTCCAAATTACACACTATTAATTAATCTCTCCTTTTATAAGTTATTTTCTTGGACCAAACAGCTGTGAGAACTGAGAAGCGTATAGCTTTTGATTCCTGTAAAAGTTGAAAAGAAAGCAAAACTATAGAGTGGAAATTGACTTTGGGAAGAAGGACACATTATAATAAGGTTTATTAAAGCTCTTTAATCAAACCCATTATCTAAAGCTCATGACGCCTTTAATTAACTCCATCATTTACCACAAGTTTTGTCCTCTCTAAGGATTTGGATCCACTCTATTTTCTCAAAGAAATAAAAGTCTCTTTATTTATATCTTATAGTGTGTCTTCAGTTGGTTCATATCGATGATTCGAATTGTTCATATTGTAAAGTTTGCTAAAAAACTATTGATGTAAAAATTTAAATTGATCAGAGATAAAAAATTAGATAACTGAATCACATTATTTATTTTTATAAAAAAAATCATATGATCTACTTTCGAAATCATACTTGCCGTTTAATTTTTTCTAAGATAAATGTGTTTTGATTACTTAATTATTGATCGCCGATCAACGTGATTTTTTTGTATGCATAATGTTTTTGCTAAATTCTGTAAAGACTGATTTAAAGTAGGAAAATTTTAGGTTTAGTACTATTTTTTATAGTAGTACTAGATTTAGTCTCAACACTTTTTTTAATAGATTAGGTCCCGTCAGATTTAAAATTATTTTATTATATCTAATATACCCCTATTAAAGATATTTTTTCTCTTGATTTAGAATCTTTTCAAAAAAAATTCAAATATGGCATATCCCTTAAATCAAGCAACTTCTCTGTGTGTGTGTATGCGTGTGTGGTGGGTTAAATCACTCGCTACCATAATGCATACAAACAATACACGGTCACATACAAACGATATATTTTTAAAACTATTTCACTATACATATAAATTTGATACATTTTCAAATATACAAATCATTAGTTTTGATTTATATTTCAACTCATTGTAACTAGATATAACCACTGATTTATCAATGGTTAACTAAAATATTTTCATAAAGAACATAAACTACCAATACATTTCAATTCCAGTTCACTACGTATATGACACTGATACATTTATCAGTATTAGGTATCTATTGAAATATCTTTCTTATAATATAGTTTTAAATTTATAAAGCATATCAGTGGTTTAGGAGAGTTGTGTGCATTTAGTATTAACATACAACTGATAATTGTATCAGTGTTCAACAGATAAGTAGTTTTAAAATTGTTCAATACAGAATTTGCAGTTGATAATTATATTAGTTGCACACTAATCGTATAGAGAATATATATAAAAAAATCATTGTTGTTGGTGGAGAAAAAAGAGGAAGAGGGACAGCGGTAAATCAGAAATACCATGGTAGAGAGATGGTGATAAATCAAATCTCATACAAATCAGAGGGAGAGAGAAATAGATCTAGAAGGTCGACGACGATGAGAAGCGACGATGGTGGCGAGAAGCAAAGGCAGTGGTGCAAAGTGGCTAGCGCGGATTGATATAGAAGCGGCGACGGTGGAGCGGAGGACAAGGAGGAGCGACGGCGGAGGATGAGAAGCCGGTGAAAGAGGACGAACAGAAAGCGGTGGAAGACTGATTTGTTGCGCCACCTAATCATCGAAGATATCATCACAGAATAACAATAATATAACTGATTCCAAAAATAAAGAAGACTAGCAAATTTTTCATTACCATTGAAAATATTATAATATTTAATTGCATCCTATAATCACGTGGATTAAATGCTGAAGATATCACCACCTCCTATAGAGAATATTATATCCTATAATCAAGATACTTAAAAGGAAAATAAAGAACCGAATATTAAAGGACATAATGGACAGAAAATTCATAAAATTTGAAAAAAATAACTAAAATCAATACAAAAAATGCGGTGAAATTAAAACTATTACATACTTAATAAATAGAGTTAAAACTCAATTAATCTTTTAAAGTATCAAATGGACCACAGTAGAAATTATAAAATAAAAATAAAAATAAAAAATGGAGAGGAGAAGGATCCTGATTGAAATGCTTCCCCTCCCTTCTTGTCCCCCAACCTTGAATCATTACATTTATGCTTTTTTGCTATGTAGTGGGGAAATGATGGATGGCTTTCTTCTCACATTTACATGATAACCTTTCAATTAGGAGAGGCCTTAATGACCCTAAAAATGAAATGGTTGAGGTTCTGTTTTTTTGTGGGGGCCATGGTTGAGTCTTGTCAATCAAATTTTTGCTAAGAATTGTGTGGAACTCTCATTGCTGCAAGACTTAAAAACAATTTTTGGCATCGTGTTGAGTTCTCATTGGAGTAGGAATTAACAATTTTGTGGCCATTGGTTAATATGGATTAGAGTCCAATTTTAACGGGTTGAGTTTATTTAATTTAAAATTTAAAATGGGTCTATTTTAATTATTTAAATTGTTGATTTTATTGTTATGGATATTTAGAATAACTATGCAAAAAATTAAGTTAATCGAACGTCGTCAACTAATTGAAAAAATTCACATTTGTTCTTTAAAAAAAAAGAAGTTCAGACACTCTTTATTTTTAAAAATAAAAATATAATTTGGTTAAACACTTTACCATATCTTACCTATTTATTTTTTGTAAAAATAATATACATTGTCATGGAAAAACGTTTTGTATCATCGAACTGGACTCATTTTGATTTCAAAATTGGTGGCTAAACTTAATGGTCTTGTTTCTTATAAGGAATTAGAAAAAGAGGGATTGGACTAAGAGACACTAGTGGCACACCAAAAAATATTTATTTTCTTGGTATTGTGAGTACTATGTTTGTATTGTAAAATTTAGATTAATATTTCGATAAATGAGGGACTGCTAATTATCCCTCATTCATGTTTACTCGTACCGGATTTTAAATTATCTTCTCACCTTATCTAACGATCAGAATTAACTTTACAACTCTTATTTTATTATTTATTACACTTTCTAACTAAATATGAATTAAATTTCTCATTATATATATAATCTTATCTATAATCACTTAGTATATAAAAAAATATGTTGGAACCCTAGTATCATTAATCTATTATATTATATCCAATTCTATCCAAAATGACAAATAAGCCTAATATGGATTAGAGCTCAGCTTCTCTCTAGTTCAGCAATGGACTGGTCGAGTTCACTTGAGTCAGTACTAGGTTCCAAATGGGTTTATTTTAATTATATATTCAAAACACTTATTTTATTATTTTTGATATTTAAAATAATGAAAAATTGGCGAACATTTTAATTTATAGGCCGTTTATTATTTTTCATCTAGCATAAATTTTTTAACGAGCATGGTCCATATTCATAAAAGTTTTAACCCGCAAAGTTCTTTGGGGATAAAAATACCTTAGAACAGATAAATTTATGTGTGTGCTTTTTCAAAACATGTATAAAAAATATAGATAAATTTATTTGTCTTTTATTGAAAGCACGTGTAAAAAATATAGATAAATTTATCTGTCTTTTATTGAAAGCACGCGTAAAGAATATAGATAAATTTATCTGTGCTTTTTCAAAATATGTATAAATAAACAGACAGATAAATTTATCTGTTTGTATTATCTGTGTTGATATGCAAACAGATAAATTTATTTGTTTGTAAGGTATTTTCGAAAGAAATCATGTAATTAGACCTTGCGCGTTAAAATTTTTATTGATGGAACTTATGCATTAAAATTTATTTTTTTGAATCTTCGGTTGAAATCCCTTTAAAATAACTATGCAAAAAATTAAATTGATTGAATATCATAAAATATAGAACAAATCATATTTCTGTTAAAAAAATAAACAATAAAACTTAAACACTGTTAATTATTTTTAATAAAAATATGATTGTTTAGACATTGAGTTATATCCAATTAATTTAATTTTTTTTTTATAAATAATCTACACAGTAAACAAACGGCTATATTATTGAAGTGAATACATGGTTATTCCCATAATTCATTCTTAGACATATCTTATAACATTTCACATCCAATAAAAGAATTAGCCAGGGAAGTGGAGGTTTCAAATACATTTTTTTTAGGGTAAACAATCAACTAAACTAAACTATTTCAATATAAAAAATAAGATAAACTTACTATATATTAATATGGTTGTTCCTATAAAAAGCTTGTAGGTTGGTGTATTTTTACAATTGTCCACGACAACTTCTCTCATATTTTGAAATTGTTGAATAATAATCTCGTTGTTTCTATCATCAATACCTCTTTTTTGATGTATGTAACCAAATAATTATTTATTCATTCATTCCTCGGTCGGTTATGCAATCGATTTGTTGTAATTTTTATTGCTGAAAAAAGCTCTTTTTATGGTTGTAGTTGTAATTATAGAATCAATGTTAATTTCACAAGTAAATAGACTAACGAATACATATAATAATGTTCTTAATTTGTTTCTAGTAACTTTCTAGCAGAGTTACCAATTCATTTATGCAAATATTAAAAAGAGTGAATGAACTGGACTCTTCTAATTTTTTGTCAAAAAAGAATAAGCTCAAATGTTTAATAGCCATTGGTATTCAAACAATTGGGATAGTTATTCAAACATTGAATTGGGTGTATAAGTATTTAACTAGGGTGTTTAAGTCTTTTGCCAATACCATTACAAAACTTAT
>JAOTRH010075468.1:0-17583 GCA_034768845.1 Heliamphora exappendiculata | reverse complement strand
GTTGATTCTTATAGAATTGAACAACCAAAACTACATGTTAATTCTTGTGGGATTGAAAAACCTATAACACAGGTTCAATAATTTTTAAAAATTTTCTATGTAGTTGACCAACAAATAATTGCCAATAGCGAAATTGAACAACCCGTAACAAAGGTTGAACAATCTTTAAAAATTTCTTTCATAGTTGGCAAATAAATAATAGCTAATAACGAAGAAAAAATTAAAATTATTCAAGATTTATATATTTTCAACCTTTAAAGGGCTGGGGGCAACTTCATAAGTCAATAATTGCTGAATTAGATTTTATTTTGTCAAATTTCAACGCCAAATAGTGGCAACAAAAGAAAAAATATTAAATTCGAAAGAAATTATTTTTTCTTTTCCAAATCGACAAAAATAAAAAAAAATAAAAAAAATCTTTGTCGATGTTTTCAATAGGAAAAATTCCCATCGAAGTTAGAATTATTTCAACTATATCTCAAATGAAATTATAAAAAAAAAAAATCAAAAACAGATTTTTTCTTTCGAAAGGCTTTCCAAAGTAAAAGCCTATCGAAAGGTTTATAAAAAAAAAAAAAAAAAGTCATCGAAGTGAACTCGATCACAGGGTAAAATGCTAGGTTACTTTTCAAAGCCCATTGAGCAAAGTGTTAAATATAGTTTTCAAAGCTTGTTGAGCATTGTCAAGCGCCAGCTTCTAAACAAAAAAGCCTGTTTGTTGGTTGCTTTAAGTTCTTTTTATTTCTGTTGATTTATTAATTCTGAGTTTTTTTTAACTCTTAAGTTAAAAATCTATAGAAGATGAAGTTTTGAATGTGGCATATATGTCTTTAAGAGTGGTTCAAAGGCAAACATTATTTAAAAGGCAAACATTGCCGAAATTAATAAAATAAAATAAAAAAGTAAAAAAATTTGATGAAAGAAAATTTTGATATAAAAAAAAAAGCGCCTATCAAAAAAGTGTCGAAAACAGTCTATCGAAAGAAGTTTTTATTTCTCTCGACGGCTGCTTTTTTAACTCCAACTAAAAGAAAAAGAGCAATCTTTCGACTGCCTATCGAGCGTACCAATCTCAAAAGACATTTCGAACACCTATTGACTGCCTATCGAGCGAGCGTACCAGTCTCAGAAGACATTTCAAGCATGCTGATGATTATGATTATAACATGGGTTTCTTGAGCACATGTTTGACATTAAAAATTTTAAATTGCATTATTTTAGTTTTAATTGTTTGTATTAATTCCATTTTAAGTGTGATTCGATTCAATGGATTAGAAATCTAATTTTTTATTCTCTTGATAAAATTTTTTTTTTATAAAAAATTAATAAAATTAGCTATTTGTGGTTATCAAAGTAATTTTATAGGCTACCATATTTTATAAAGGTTTAATAAAAAATAATTATATATTTTAAATGCCTACATGAATTATTTTTTGTAATGATAAGTGACAACTAAAGAGAATGTAGTAGTTAGAAGAAATTATACCTATGAAATATGCTTAGCATTATATAAAGAAATTTGTGGTATATTAGTAGATGTTGGGACACTTAGTATCGTTGGAGTATTGAAGAAAAATTAAATGCAATTATGGAAAGTTATTTATTAAATTTTTTTTAATTTTTATAAATAATAGACATGCATACATTGTAGATGACTTTTTACACACATCGACAAACTGCCTACCTTTTATTTATATTTTGTTTCCTTATAATTTTTTTTGCAATTTTCTTTTTCTGTTAATAGGAGTAGCTTGTAATCAATCTGTAATATTTGTACTTGGTCACATTTCTATCGAACTAATACAATTCTCTTACTATTTTCATTTTCGATCACCATCACTTTCTGGTGAAATCTTAAAATACGACAAAAGAATCTTGCACGCAATCGCTTGATTATCTCGAAAAATTTTCTCATCTCGAAGGAAATTAAATTTGTTTTTGGTTAATAAATTTATATAAAAAATTATAAGTGTTTAAAATAATTTATAATTTATAATTAAAAATAGTAGTAGAAAACTAAAATTTTTACCAAATACCTTAATACTATCAGCATTTGTTGATAGTATTTGACATTATTAAAACTATTAACTTATAAATTATAATTTTTAATAAAAATTTTAAATATTTAATACATAACATAACTTATAAGTGAAATAACTAAAATAGCAGTCTGCTCACAAAAGAGGTCCTAGTTCGATACCTACCCCATCTTTGGACGATGAGGGTTCGAATTGGATTAGTCAACGCGTAAAGCTTATTTTTTAAATTTTATCTTTTTAAATTAATAAATCTGTGTTTGTATTTTAAACTATTCCTAAAATTATTAATATTAAATCTCTCATGATATTATTAATGTTGGGTTTCGAAGGCAGTATTTGGCTTATTTTCTTAAATTTTTTTTATTTTTTGGTTAAATTTTTTTATTTTGTTATTCGTTTCGATGATAGATACTAAAAAAAAAAAAAATTCTTTGATCAAAAATTAAAAAAATTCACCAAAAATAAAAATAAGTAAAAATAATAATTCATTGACATATTTTTATCTTTTTTAAGCTTTCTATATTTTGTTGTTTAAAAGTTTTACCCTTTCAATTGGTTTGGATGAGAGAATTTTAATAAATAATTTTTTTGATTAAATAAAAGTTAATTGGCTAAAGTAAAAAAGTGCTTTCAAAATTTTATGTGATTAATAAATATTTACAAGATTAAAAGAGAATCTTATAAGGCAACTATTAGACCAACGATTTTATATGGAACAGAATGTTAAGCTGTTAAAAAAATCACATAAATAAGATGAGTGCTATAGAGATAAAAATGTTAAGGTAGGTGTGTGGTAACATTAGAAAAGATAAAATAAAAAATAAAAAAATTCGTAAAATATTAAGAATTACACCAATTTAACACAAGTTGAAAAATAATAAATTTAGTTTATATACATACAAGACAAAATCATAAGTAATGAAAACACAAAGAGAAAAAATATACCTAAATTAATACAAAATGCCATATTAAAAAAAAACTTATTAAAATTAACTAAAAATATCACTCTTAACAAGTAAAATAACGTACAATGATTTATGTAACCAACCCCAATTAATTAGGACAAAATCTTAATTTAGTTTGGTTTGGTTTCATTAAATAATAAAAAAAATATTAAAAACCAAAAAAAAAAAACCAACTTCCATAACTATTTCTCACTTTTAACTTAAGCATAATATGCCATCAAAAAAAAAAACCTTAAGCATAATATGGAATTAGGCCGATCTCACAGAGTTTCACTTTCATTGTAGTTTTCTGACAATGACAAGTTTCTGAATTTCGCCGAAAAAGCAACAAATAGCGTTCACATTAAGAATTCTATCAAGAAAAGACCCTATACAAAACATAAAAATAAAAAATGAAAGCAACAAAGTATTGTTGCTTGCGCTTCAAGGAAGCAAAGATTGTTTCTATTCACAAACCAATCAATCAAGTATCTATATTGGTGATGGGGCCCTTGAACCAGTGTCGAGCGCTCAGGATCCAAGAAGAAACGGTGAGAACGAACAGGCCGCCGACTGCAACCGGGGTATAATTGAGTGTCTGGTCAGTGACGGGATAGGACACTGGGAGAGAGAAGAACACCGATATGGTCGTCACCCAAAGAACGGCGATCCAGCCAACTAGAACACCATAGCGGCCGAGGTTGAAAGGCCCTCGAATGAAAGACTTGCGAGCCAGAGTCACCCTAAAGAAGATGGGAAAAGCATAAGCTATGTAGAGTCCAATTGTTGCTATCGACACCATGGCTTGAAATGCCACTAAGCTTCCAAGCGACTGCAAAATGGGGGAGAAAATTAAGGAGGAACTTATCAGTTACGAAGCACAAATACGAATATGGACACAAATATGAGAATTTTAAAAATTGGAATATTAGCACGGCATGGATATAGGTATATTAATATAACATCTGCAAATAACTAGAAATTAATGGGTGGAAATTAGCACCCATAGATTTTGATTTAATTCTTGTATCTTATCTGTGCTCGGTCGGTTATCCGCCGTCGTCTGTGCAAGTATTATTTTTCTGTCTGAGAAACAATACTAATAAAAAATTAGATGTTCTACGGAGGGTCTCTCACATTGAAAATGGCGTTTTGACGAGCATGTTTGTCTTAATCATGTGTTTGACACCGTTATGATCTGTGATTCCTAACTTATCAATCATCTAAAAAAACTGTGATGAACTTGAGTGATTGCATTATTGTGATAATGCAGAAGCAAATAAATTAATAAGAGATGTCCGCATACCGTCAGAGCCATGCAGAATGCGATTAGAGCAGAGAGCCATACTGCATTTAAAGGGACCTCCTGCTTGTTTACTTTATGCCAAACAGACGACCACGGCATCGCTCCATCTCTCGAGAATGCATAAACCATCCTGATCAATGAGAACATTTAGCATCTTAGGTTAGGTTATGTTGACAAATAACCAAACACATGCAGACCAGAATAATCAAACAATCACGCATGACACACAGATATACGTCATTTGACAAGAATATCTATGCCCATGACTTACATTAGGGTTTTACTAATTAGGTTTAACAATCCTAACAATTTCCCGTGGGAATAATTCTCATCTTCAGGGGAGAAATCATGAATGAGCTTGTTAATTACCTCGAGTTGCTCGTAATTGAGCTCATACCGCAAAAAAATATGGCAACTGCAACCACTCCCAGGCAAATGATCCCTCCGGTGCCATTGCCGTATCTACTCTTGAATGCCAAATAAAATATTTCGGCAATGGCATAGCCGCCAGCATCGTTGCCCACATTCAAGAGGTACGGGATGTTGGTTACTGCAAAGGTGATCCCAAGGATGTAACCCCATCCAACAATTATGGATATGCCAATGGCACTGATTATTCCCTTCGGTCCGTTCTTGTCGGCACTTTTGGTTTCTTCTGTCTGGATGAAACAGAGTTTAGAGGAAATGAGATGGCTTGGTTTCAGTTGTCTGGTTAAATATGAATGAAACAGCAGAAAAGAGAGGGCAGCAACTCTGAAGATTGTAAAGAGAGAATGATATAACCAGCATAAATATTATAATTGATTGCTTAAATTAGGCTTAAATTGGGTAGTTATTTTTCAAGTAAAATTATGTTTTAGAGGAATTGCGTTTTTCTGTCTAGGTAAGATTATCAAACCTAATGAAACTGAACATCCCTTCATACCCAAATGTCGATGATCTGAAAATAAAAAAGTAAAAACTTTGAATCTTTTATAATATGTTCATTCTGTTTAGTGAAAAAAATTATAATTTTTCCCTAGATTTTGAAAAAAAAAAACTCAAAAATATGTTCGGTTTATGTTCTTTCAAACTTTTAGTTTGAGTTTTCCAAACATCCAAAGAAATGAAGATTATTTTTAATTAAAGTACTTAATTGACCAATGCCACATCATTTGTTCTAAAAATTAATCAGCTGGTAAAATTAAACCAAACAATGGTTTAAGGCAACCTGCTCAAAAATTCGTTCCAAAAAATTAACCGAACATAGTTTTTGGAACAGTGTTGATCAGAACGGTATCTCGGAAATACCAAAAAAATAAGGCATTACACTTTCATTTTGAGTTTCTCACCCCACTTCATATGAACGAGACCGACTCATGTTAGTTAACCTGTTCAGTTACTATTTCAAACACTAAACAGTTTTCCTTTTTCATTCCCCCCACCCCCCTTCGATTTTCTCTGAACATAATTTTAAAGCCCTAATTCGACATTTGATTTGTAATTCAGTTTCTCTGCTACAATAAGTATTGAGCATGCAATGCTTACGGCAGAAAAATGTATTGTGGGTATTCAGTAAAACGATAGGGATGAATACCGTAAGAAATTCAAGATTAGTCATTCAAGTCCAGATTAAGACCACACCACACGTAAACAAGAGAACAGAACTAACCATATGGGCAGATGCATCGTAACCGCTAAGGGTATACTGGCTCATTAGGAGTCCCAGAACAAATATATAGAATTTGCTGCTGATTCCATCGCCATTATCAGTGTTGAAGAAGGTGAAGACGAACTTGAGACTAGCCGTTTCTCTTGCAACCGTGGGAATAAGAATCATAAGCACGAATACACCTAAAACATACCAAAATCCATTGAAGATGATTGTGCAGTATAGTCATACCAAACAAAATAATAGAGAATAAGAATTTATGTGATTTGCCTTGAAGTCTATATTCTCAAGCCAACATTGACTAAGAAATCAATATGAAAGAAAAGAATATTGCGTCAATAATATTTGTAACTCATAAATCTTAAAGTCACAAATACACTTTTATATAAACAAAAGTCTTAAAATAAGAACCAAGTTATAAATATCCATTAACAATAGAATGGATTGAACCTATAGATCGTGGGCTTGGGTCTCCCCATGACAAATACAAGAAAACTTTGCTATTTACCCATTAATCTAATCATGGGGGTCCTAGACCAATTAGGATCAGTGGCTGATCCAATGTGTACCTAAGAGGAGCATGTGCCCCCTCTCAACTTTTGGTATTTGCACTTTTATCCATATAGAATACAAAATATTTTGAAAGTATTATTAAAAAATGACGTTAGGGTCCCTTTTAAAATACAGAAACACCCTTCCTACACTTCCAATTATATTAGTAAGGTATTAATTTTAAAGTAAAAATTGGTGATATTATCCTACAATAGTCTCTCTTTTTCATTTAGTGCAATTGTTTTATTTTTTAATTGTTCAAATCTACTCCTAGCTATTTTTCGTTATGTCCACATTGATTATAGAAATTATATTTCTTTGATATATACTAGATGGCATGCCCTCCTTTATTTTTTTTTAATAATTACATTATTACTTATACAAAACAAAAAGTACTTTATATACACCCGTAGAGAATTATATTTAGTGTTGTTCTTAAATTATGTTAAAATTCTATTAATTTTAATTTTTAAACAAAAAACTTGAAATCCCGATCATTAAACAGTAATTCTTTCAACAAAAGAGTCGGTCATGTTTATAAAGAAATCTTTTTAATTTATTCGGTCTTTCACAAAATTGAATAAATTAAACTCGAATACTCAACAGTCATCGACTTAGCAGATAAAAGTCGATAACTGGCGAACAAAGGGCAACGGATGTCCAACAATGAACAGTGCTATAATAATTATTATCAACGATAAACACCGTATACATGCTCTCTCTAAATTAAATGTCTAGATTTGTCACTGATTAGAATCGTAATTTAACTTGAATTCAAGACACATAACAACAATGATATGGGATACGATAGTGTGGGCAATAAATCACTGCCCGAAACGGTATACGTTCCTTTGTTTCAATACATTGAAAATCATTAGATACTGTCTCCAGATTCTCATATCGCAAAATTCTCACGTAATTAAACGATTTTCAATACGTTAGAACTGAAAAAACACATAATTTTCGGAACAGAAAACCATATTACATACCAACGAGATTCCAGGCAGCAGCAAGCTGTCCGAAGAGGGACAAGAAGGAGATGGGGAGGCTGTTGATGATGGCGTGCAGGAACAAAATCCCACCGTGTAAGCCAATAACGACGTACTTAGAAGCCACATATCCGCCGCCATTTTTCCCTCCGGTGCTGAGGAGAATGATCACCGCAATAAGCTCTGCGAGCGAGAAATCGACGCTCGTCGTGACGGCCCACTGCACAAGAGGGTCTCGATTTTAGTGATTTAGGGTTTAGAATCGATCTGAATTGGAGAATTGGAGGTTTCCAATTATCGGGAAGAAAGTACCTGGCCAGCAATGTTGAACCTGCAAAGGAAGAGAGGTGGATTTTACTGAGGATCAGAGGGTGTAATTTGCAAGAAGATCAAAATGTGAAGAGCACGGAAATCAGAAATGGTGGGGAATCAGCAGAATGGAAAAGTAATTTTGAATCAAAATATAAAAAAAATTTAAAACATATAAAAATATAAAATAAACTAATAAATTAAATTTTATATTACTTATTTTTTATTTTAGTAAAAACTCTTAAGATTTTAATTAATTTTTTTTATTTTTTAATTTATTTCATTAAAACGATTAAAAAATAAAATAATTTAATTAAAAAAAAAAAAAAAACTTAAAAGACAAAAATTAAGCAAAAGTTACAAAATTTAGCCTAAACAGAGCCATTAATTTAAATTGTGAATTTCACTAATAGAATGATACTCACTCTTTGGTTAACCAAAATTGAAGGAATCTTATAATAATCATATTTAAATACTTCATTTAGAGTAATTATTTAGTACTACCATGTAATATTATTACCTATAAGAGTGACCCATGAGTTAAATATTTTTATTTATTAAAAATTTTACGTAAGTCATAATATTTTAAAATTAGTTAATATTTTTTTATTTACATATTACGTGATGTAACATATTCTAGTTAATGCTGATACCTTTTTATGAATTATTTATTTATTTATTTTTTTACATATTTTAATCGATATTTAACAATATAAGTGTTAAAAAATAAATATTATATCATATAATATTCAAATTTAATTACCAAATATTTCGGCGTTAGTTATCATATGGCCATCACTTGGGTCCCACTCCCACCGCTTCTTTCCCTTAAAAAAAATCCCATTTTGGCTCATCTACGTGGCATTTATTGATTGGTGCGTTTACGACTCAACAAATAAATCAATTAACTTTAAACAAAAAAAAAAAAGCAGACAAAAAACGAAAAAAAAAATTATGTGGCTGGATTTAAAGTCCAGGTTCATGGCAAAAATTAATAAAAAAATCACATTAAAAGAAAATAATTTGAAAATAATACGATGAGCGAGCAATGTTATAATTTTCAAGTGAAAATCTCCAAATACCTCTATTTGGATACTTCATTTGAAATAGTAACTTATTGACTTATTTTATATTATTTATTTTTTTGTTTATTATTTTTTTTCTAAATTTTAAATTGCTCTCTTCGAGATTAACAAAAAAAATGTTGAACAAATATAAAACAATTCAAATAAAAGATGAAAAAAAATTAAATAGAAAATAGGACAAAATAAATCAATAACTGATTTTTTTTTGTTTATTTTTATTTTTAGTAGATTTTTTTAAAATTTCTTTCACTTTTTTATTTCCTTTGATGAAGATGAACCTAAAAAATAATTTTTTTAATCAAAAGATAAAAAATTCCTTAAAATACAAAAATAAGCTAATCACCTCTTTTTTATCCTAAACTAGGCCTTAAAAAAACAGGGTCATTAATACCTAATAGAACAAAATTGGTTAAAAATCTTAAAAGAATGATGTTACGTCTACCTAAAAGTGTAGCTAACAAATGTAATGGATGCCATGCCAAATGATGATAATTGAGAAGATTCCCCAAAACTTAGGGATTATTAGTGCTTTTGTTTCATAATTTTTTTAGTATTTTTATTATTAATAATCTTAAAAATAAGTAAAACTAAAGATATTTAATCACTAATCAAATGCACGCCGTAAACAAATCATTATCGTAACAATTTATTTTCTGGCATGAATTTAAAATACTGTATCAATCACAGATTACCGAATCTTAACTCTAAAAACATCTTTGTTCAAAAAAATAATACTCTGTCACAAATTAATGCAGTTTTCTCGAGCCTAAACGCCCCTTAGCTTCAAAACTCTGTTTCTACCCCAATTTACGTAACAAAAGCTTGGCACAAAAGCATCAGAAAAAGCAGTTCTTTGCCAAAAATAAATTTGTTCACTCACAGTTTTACTATTAAAAACCTATTGCCAACCCGATTTTTTTTTATTTTTTAGCTAAAAATGCTATATATATATATATATAGTTTGACGGCAAAAAGAAAAAAAAGGGTAAAAAAATAAATAAAAATATTAATTCTTAAAATATTTTATTGAAACTCTATCTCATTGATAGCTTATTTACTATTTAATGCCAACTATATATAATTATTATAATTAACTATACAAAATGACAGTATTATTCAATATATTCAAATTAAATAAAAAAAAGCTAATTTTCTTTTACCAAATTAACCATTTTTTCAAAAAAACTAAACAATCTTCTTTGAATTTAATTTAATTTTTAAGTAAAAATGCAAAAAAAAAATAACAAAAATAGTTTTCAACCCAGTTGTCAAATGTCAATGGAATTCAAAATGGTGGTGTTTGGCACTGCCGAAGTTAGCAGTTTATTGAATATAATTTATAGTAGAAATTATGAGTGTTTAGTAAAAATTATAGGTTATAATCAAAATAAAAAAAAATTATTATAATTTATAGTAGAGGTTATGAATGTTTAAAATAACTTATAATTTATAATTAAAATTAATAATAAAAAATTTAAAACTATTGCAAAAAATTTTGCCAAACATGCCTAATAGGGTTGGCTTTTACTGTTTGGACCCAAGATTTAGTAGGTATTTTTAACCTACGTGGGTGAACAAGGGTTGGGGTTGGTGCTGCGCCCCCGCGTGCTGAGGGTGCTGCGCCCAAACAGCGCCGTTTGAGGCTAAATTTTACTCTTTTTTTATTAACTTAAAATAATTTTAAATATTTTAAAAATTATTATAAATTTTATTATATATGTTTTTTATAAAAAAATTATATTTTTAAAATGTATTCATCATAATGAAAATATTTGGTAAAATTACTGCTAATAATTTTTAATTTATTGTTACTAATTTTAGTTATATGCTGGGTTTGGAATTAGTGTTGTGCTTATTATATATATAAATTATATTTTTAATATTTATTTATTATAATGGGAATATTTGACAAAATTACTACTAATAATTTTTAGCTTCTTGTTACTAATTATAGTTATAAGCTGGGTTTAGAGTTGGTGCAACTGTTATTATATATGTTTTTTTTATAAAAATTATATTTTTAAAATTTATTTATTATAACGGAGATATTTGGCAAAATTATCGCTAATAATTATATTTTTAATATTTTTAAAATTATATATGTTTTAATAAATTTTATAATATTTTAAAAAATATTTAAAATTATTTTAAGTTAATAAAAAAAAGTAAAATTTAGCCTCAAACGGCGACGTTTGGGCGCAGCATCCTCGCAGCCGGTGAACAAAGATAGGCACCAATTTTCTAGAAGAGAACTTTTTGAGAGAATAAAAATGAAAAGTTAACACAGCTTTTTAAAGACAAAAAAATAAGGATTGGTAGTTGATTACGTAATTCAACTCCATGTATTTAGACTTTTCCAAATGAAAAGGAATGTATTACAAGTTTGAGCATCAAACCCAATCCAAAAAACTGAAGAATCGTCAGACACGTATAATAAAAATTAAAAAAAGAAGAAGAAGAAATGATTTACTGATTTACCAGCCAGTGATCCAAGATGCAAAGGGCGCCCAGTTTGGTCCAGCAAGCTTGGCGCTCCAATAGTAGAGCCCCCCAGAAGTTGGGTAAGAAGAACAAATCTCAGCCATCGACAACCCAACAAACATGGTGAAAACGCCGGCAATCAGCCAGCCGTACACCAACACCACGGGTCCGCCGTAGTTCAGCCCCGTGTTGTACAGCGTCGTTATGCCCGTCAGAACCGAGATTATCGAAAACGAAAACGCAAAGTTTGATATCACCCTGAAAAAAATTCCCCCAAACAAACAGGACCCAGAATCAGAAAATGAAAAAGGCGTTTTTTTTTTTTTTGTATTGTATATTTATTTATCAAGAACAAGAACGCGATGGATGAACTAAAAATCAGAAAAAACTAAAAATCAGAGAGAGAGAAAAAAGTGGGTTGGGTGAGTGAATTACGAGAGATCACGCTTGAGTTCTTGTTTGTAGCCTAGTTCATGGAGACGGGCAAGGCCTGTGTCTAGTTGTTTGTCGCCGTTTTGGACCTGAGATGGGAGGACCATCTTCGCTTTATCCTTTAATGAAACTGCCAGAATCCTATGCCTCTCCTTCTCTCTCCGTGTGTTGGTGTTCTTATGATTCTGAGAATCAGAAGACTTTTATGTATCTCTTCACACACGTACAGAGGGAGGGGAGTAAAGAGGGAGACCCGTGACTTGTTTTTTTATATATATAATCAAAATAATTAATTTTAATTATTTGAGTTCCTTATTTTATTATTTTTAATTAATATATTATTATTGTAAAAAAATTAAATTGATTGAGTATCATTAACCTTATGTTTGGACTAGTTTATTTTGTAAACTTTTTAATTTTTTAACTTATTTTTAAAAAAAAATAAATGTAAAAATATGTAAAAAAATATATAGTAACTTTTTTCAAAAGATTTTTAAACAAAAAAAACTTTTTAAAAAACTAATCAAAACATAGGTTATGTGTTATTATAAATTACATTTGTGTTATAAAAAATGAATAGACATATTGCGGCTCCATTTTTTTTTAATACTGTGTAATTAATTTGTTGTGGTATTTAATAATATACAATTAATTTAATTTTTAAAAAATAATATATATACTATAACCAATAAAGTAAACTTTTCTAAACCTTAATGTGGATCTATTTTGATCCTAAAAAAGTCAGACTGGATCGGGCAGTCCCCAATGAGGTTGGTGAGAAAATAAACCCTAAAGAAAAGTAAGAGTTGTGAAGTTAAAGAGAAGAAATTAGAAAGAAAAGGAAGGAAAATATTTTTTCTTTCCATTAGTTAGATAAGAATTATAAAGGAAATGAAATGCATAAACTATAGCTTTGTTTTTCACCTATTTTCTCTTACTTTTCATTAGTATTAAAATGTTTGTATTTTCCCACTCTATGAGTGCCTCTATATCTTCTTTTTTGCTCGCCAATTAAATATAATCTAAACATAATATAATTAACCATATATTTCAACATTTTTTTACTTTTGTGTTTTACGAATACCCGTCTCCACCTAAAGGGTAGAGTGATCCAACCCACCAAAATTCGCTTCACATCGTATCTCCCGATGCACAAGATCACTACCAGTGCATCGTTGTGTGGGTGTTCGACCTCTTCCATGTTTGTATATGTAAATACGTGACATTCCTTGTAGAGTACTCATTACTCGGCCTCTTCCTCTTGCTCGGGTCACTTGTCCCGAGCTGAATTTGCATTATTTCTCTCACGTGGGCGGTACTCTATTTTTTCGAGCACACCTCGTTCGCAGTTTCTGGTCGGGTTGCAGCATAGATGATGCTTATGACCCTCGCTAACTCGTCTGTATTCGTTATATGGTTAGGCTGCACGGCTCCATGCTCTTTCACCCTCATTTTTTCTCAATTAATGAACTGCTCGAGATGGCATGCATTGACCGAGTTCTCCATCTAGATGCTTTTTGAATGCTCGAAAATTCTCAGTGAGGTGCTCGTGGTTCTTGTGGTAAGAACACCGTTGCTTTTGGTTTCTCTTGCTCGGGTCCTCCATCATCTTTGTGGGATAGGTGAACCATCACTTATCCTTAATTTGGGAAATGAACTTGTAGATAGGCCCCTTAAATACTGTGTCCGTCACCTCATAGCTGGCCTTTGGCTCCTATTTCCCAATCTTCTTCGTAGCATTCTTGCTCTCTTTCTTGTCTGCTAGGTTCTCTTTAACCTACACTGCCACCTTAGCAGTGGGTCCCTCCATGTCTTCCTCCCCATTTGCATACTACTCGATCCTTTGCATCAGCTCAGCCATACCAGTTGTTAGTCGCTTAGTTATGGACTGCCTCAGTTTATGAGCCTTATCTAAGCCGAGTTTGGATGAGGCTACGGCCAGCTGCTTATTGTAGTCATCATTGTTATTGAATGTTTTCCAATACTACTGAGCATAGTCTCTTAGGCTTTCATTTGCCTCCTTTTGAGATTGAAAAGCGAGTTAATCTCTTTAGATTGCTTGCTGTTGGTGATGAATCTCGTTGTAAAGAACTCAGCTAGTTGTTTATAGCTTTCAATTGAACTGGTTGCGAGCTCATCAAACCATCTCAGAGCAACCTCACCTAAGTTAGAATGGAACATCCTACACATCAGTGTGTCGTTCTTGTTAGCATCATCATTTGCTTGAAGTGCTTGATATGGATCACCAGATCCGTCTTTCCATCATAAAAGTTGAATTTGAAGGCTTAAACTTTCATTGCGGCCCCATTCCATCCACTTCTCTCGTAAAAGGAAAGGATGAGATCTGCTCAAGAGCTCATTGTGCTACATCTTTTGCCAACCTTCTAAAGGGGGCTAGAGCCTTCCTTCAAGCTGGAGGTACAACCATTGTCTCAAGTCTTCCTTCCTTTTAGGTCATCATTCTTGACCATCGGCCTTTTATAGTGGGCTCCTCTCCTTAAAGGACTAGCTTTTGCAGCTTGTTGGGTAACAGTCCCAGTATAGGTGTTGTTGGAGGTTTAGGTCTGGCCTAACCTTTGCTCCTTGGTTTTAAACATGCGACTTCTATTCGGGGGCCATCTTCTTGTGCTGCTCTTCGAGTTTAACTCATGCCCTCAAACCTCGGCTAGCCTTCGGTGGGTCTGGTTGGGGCTCTAGTGCATATGTTTGGTCTAGGCGATCCCTAGTTTTTTGTAGCTCCCTCGACAGCCTAGTCAGCTGTTAGTCGCACCTATCTAATGTATTCTGATACTATTTCTCCCCCCGCTGCAAGGAATAATAGGGAAGATGATCTCTCTTGGATGGTGTGGCTCGATAGGAGCTCTTGTTAGTGGTTTCTTTCCTTCAATTTACTCTTGACCCACCAACGTGGATTTCAGAATAAACCCGGTGCCTCCTTCTTTGGTGGCTCTATGTGCGACGGCTTGCACATTACATCTCTATATGGGGGCTTGGCATGCTCTCTATTGGTTGTTGTAGGCGTGGTTTTTTTGGCTCATGGCCATGTAGGCATTCTTTGTAATTTTTCACAGACGGTGCCAAATCGTAGAGGTTTGAGATAGAGATCTACTGGTCTCGTCCTCTCTGGCCAATGAGTGTCTAAGTGTCTTCCACATTCACCTACATAAAAAGGGGTTGAAGATGCCCCACCAGTTTCTCAATCGGAGGGCCCTTCGTTGATCGAATTAGATTTCTCTTAAAAAGAGCGACAGAGGCCAGAAGAGAAGTTATATAGAGGGAAAAAAAGAGTCTGTGTGTATAGATCTATGAATGCGTTCTTTTGGCCACTGTTTCTCTGCCTTTTATAGTGAAAGATAAACCTGACCCAGCTTGGGTCGTTTGTCCTAACCTGATCCAACCTGGGTCAGGTTGTCCTTCCTTTGTCTTCCCCATTAGATAAGGTTGAACCCTTATCAGAGTTGGGGTTGAGTATCCCTTTTGCTATGTTAGGACTTTCCCACTTATTTTCTGGCTCTGTATGGGATCTAACTAATCACCACTAACATCTTGGCTTGGGGTTTGGCCAACTGCCCCTTACATGACAACAGTGGTGTTAGGCCGAGTTGTACGGTCCCTGAGCTCGGGTGGCTGTGCTTTGGGACCTATTCTGCTTGACTTCTGCTAGTCGAGCTGTCTAATTTGCCCGAGTTTTAGTAACCGAGCTAATTGAGTTCAGACCACTTTGTTGCTTGATTGCTCTAAGTGTTTAGTTGCCTATTTGTTTTGTTGATGTGGATGCTAGGTCAGTATGTTGATTACCCCTAAATCTTTTAACTCTTTTCTTATTTCTCAATCCAAACAAATGTGTGTGAGAGTTTTCGTATGAGTTTGGAGAAGGACAAATTATACGTACAAAAATTAAGTATAATACATAAATAATTAATAGTTTATAAAATGTGATAACGAAATTCATTTCTAGATAATCGTAATTCAATCAAGTGTCTCTCGAGGTTTGCGGGGTCATGGGTATAAGAGCTTTGCTAGGGACACCACCTGAACGCACCGTTTGGTGCACCACCTTTCCACCAGAGCCTTTAGTTTGATAAATTGTAGTTGTTTATTAATATTTTTATTTTAGACTTATTTTAATAAAAAAAATTTAATTTTTTATTAAAAACGAGATGAGTCTAAAAAATATAAAAAATTTGATCAAATGATGATAATATTTTTATTAAATATAAAATAAAATCAATAAACTGCAATTTAACATCTATAAATGACAAAATTTCTTATACCACATGAATTGAGTTTTCAAGTTTATTTGGTATTTGAATACTTATCAAATAATATATTATTAAAAGTGATTTGTGGTTTGGTTGACTAACTCAGAAGCTTGAAATATTGTATAAGAATTGTCAATAGTTATTTTATTTAATTTCAAAAAATAAATTAGATTGTATAGAATAGGGTGCAAATGAGCATGTTTGGTTCGATTCTTTACAAAATTTAAAACTGAACTAATTTTGATTGGTTTTAATTTTTTTCACCAAGAACTAATCCAATAATTAATAGAACCAAATCAAACTAAACTAATAAAAATTGGATTGGTCCGGTTTAGAACCTCGGTTTCATGAATTTTAAAAATTACTTTGCGCGTATAAAAAAATTACTATGTATAAATTTTAAGGGTTTGAAATAAATAACAAATAAAAATTAATACTGATACAGTATAACAAAAATATGAAATAAAAATTTAGAATAATTATTTTACAATCTATTTAGAGAAATAAATGACAACTCTAATAAAAAATTTACAAAAATAAATGATACATGACAAATAAATAACAATTAATAGTAATTATATAATTTAATAACTTTTTTTTAATTTGTAAAGTTATAAAAAATTTTATTTTTTCTATATGAATTCACAATAATTATATATGTAATATAATAGTATATATATAATTAATGCACTCTTAATATAGAATGTTTATAGACTTTTATGTTTAGAAAAAAAAATAGTAAGCTTTATAGAGATACCAAGCCGTTTAAATTAAAAATTAACTTTCTAAAAAAATAAAAACTTAACGTTTTGTAGATAAAAACTAATAAATCCCGAATTAACATATTCAAATACAAAATAAGTTTTGAAGTTCAATTCATGTGATATAAATTTTTTTTCATTTATAGATGCTAAATTTGGGTTTATTAACTTTTTTTTAATATTTAATAAAAATTTTGTCATTAGTTGATTAAAATTTAGGTAAATTACATTTACATTTCTTATATTTAAAAGTAATAGCACTGACACACATTCTATTTTTTGAAATATCACTTACACTCCTTACATTTTTATTTTTGTAACACTTAGGTTTAAAAGTTAACTTCCGTTAACTTTTGGACAGAAAATGCTGTTGAAACAGTATTTTTTAAATTTTTTTGTTTTTATTTTTTTTAATTACAAAATCTTATTTAAAAATTTTTAATTAAAAAATAAAAAATTACTAAATAAAAAAATAATTAAAATAAAAACATAAACTTTAATTTATTAATTTATTTTTATTTTTAATTTTTTAATTTTGATAAATAACTTATCAAATTTAATATTTTTTATCAAAATTAAAAACTGAAAAATAAAAATAATTAATAAATTAAAAACTTTATGTTACTTATTTTTATATTTAGTAATTTTTTATTTTTTAATTAAAAAATTTTAAATAAAATTTTATAATTAAACAAAAAAAAACAATAAAAATTAAAAAATACTGTTTCAACAGTATTTTTCGTCAGTTAACTTTTGAATCTAAGTGTTACAA
>JAOTRH010075457.1:0-17583 GCA_034768845.1 Heliamphora exappendiculata | reverse complement strand
AAGAAACTTTAGCATTAAATGGAGTATTTTCCCAGAGAACTACAGAAGATCCTCAAAACACAGAAAATAAAATTAGAATTTTTACATAGATCGAAAAAATGAAAAAAAAAATAACTAATCCAGAAACTAACAACACGACATCTGCAGATTGAAAAAACGAAATAACGACAAAGCGCGATCAGATTTGACGAAATTAGGTTAAATTTCTGAAAACATATCTAAGAATATAGTGAATTCAAAAGGAAGGAAGTGAGTAGTAATAGAATTAAGATGAAGTTACCGCAGTAGTGAACATCGGTGGCCCGAACCAAAGGAGAAAGCACGAACAGCGACAGAAGCAAGGAAAAGATGATCTTGAACTGAACCACGGCCATAGATTAGATTGTCGAATTTGTCAGGGACGAATGCAAATTCATGCTTTTGGGTATTTATGTATGTAGTTATATAAATATATAGGTGTTTCAGATGGGGGGAAGAGAGGAATAACATGATGACGACGAGGACTGGTAGGTCGCAGTTTCGCAGAGAATGTTAGCTAGAAGGAGAAGGAAAAGACATCTTACGCAACGCGCGTGCTATGCACGTGACTTTAATGTTTGACAGAAATTAATAATTTAGAGTAGAAATTATAAGTGTTTAATAAATATTTAAATTTATAATTAAAATTAAAAAAAATAATTATAACTTATAATTGAAATTGAAATTGTGAGTATTTAAAAAAAATTATAATTTGTTGCTAAGATTAATAGCACAAAATTAAAAATTAGCTTAAAAAGTTTTGCTAAGTTTTTGTTTGAACTAGCAATTTTTTAGGTTTTTTGATTTTTTAGCTTTTTTTATAAAAATATAAATGTAAAAATATATATAAAAAAATCTAACTTAGGCTAAATTAGTGAACTTTTTAAAAAGCTTTTAAATAAAAAAATTTAAAAAATATTAGGCCAAATATAGGCTAAACACCCTCGATGTTTGCAATGGACAGTTTCTAAACAAGAGAGCTTTTAAATGCATGATTTTATTATAATTAAAATTATAAAGTTATAAAATTTTAACTATAAGATATGATTTTGATTTTATGTAAAATCACAAATATTTATTAAAATTATGAGCATATAAGGGAGCTTTTTGTTCGAGAGTTGTCGAGGTGCTAGAATATTAGAAAAAGCAATTTAAGGTAATGGAGGTTCGTAGATGATTTTAGAGCATACTAGAAGGGTCTAAATTGCGGAAGAGCATTGAAAATTTAGAGTATTTTGAGGAATTTAAAATGTTCCTAAGCATCTTGAAAGATCCTAAAAAACTCTAGGAGGGTATGGAAGACTCCACCAAGATTTGGAGAAATATGAAGTATTTTAGAAGGATGGATAAGGCTAAGGAACTCTTAGAAATGTTCTGGAGAGTGAATTGTAATCCTTGGTCGAATAGATTCTAATCGTCGATTGAAGAGGTAAAAAGCTATATAAGAAGGTGAGACCTCATTTTAAGGGGGTGAGCACATGGAGATGTTCCAAAAAGTGGAAAAGCATTAGAATTTCTCCAAATAACTCTCTAAGGTGAGAGTGGGGGTGGGCACTCGATGGAGTGGGCCACGTTAGTCTCTCTAGAGTGAGAATATCAAGTGTAAAGTGTGAGTCTATGAACTTATCAACACTTAGAGAGTGAAATTTATACTATTGTAATTTTTGTACACACATTCTTTGTACAGTAGAAGTTTTCTTATCTAAGTCTTTGATGTAGTGTAGTTGCTTGTGTGGGAAGAAATGACTTAGGCATTCATGATGTATTGCTTAGGTGCCGCATAAGGTGTAAGTACGATGAAAGTTTTCGTCCATGACATTTTGCTCTAGGTCCCATTTGAAATACTTGTTTAAAAACAAGCCTCATACAAGTATTAATGTTCTAGTAAGTCTCACTTATTATTATTATTATACTAATTTTATCTAGGGGTGAAAAAAAATTTCGAAAAAATTGAATTGACCAACCGAGTCGGAAGAAAATAGTTTGTTGGACGATTTTACATTGTAAGTTCATTTGATTTGGTTATGATTTGTTACATTTATTTTTATTGGTTTGATTTCAATTATTATACTAATAAAACCAAAATCGCCTGAAATGAACTGAGATTCTTAGCTTAATCATAAACACCCACCACCACGTGTATAGCTTTTCTTTACCCACATTTATAGGTTCGCTAATGCTAAAAGTACCAAAAGTAAATTATCGATTAATGACCAAAGTGCATTATAGTTGCCACTTACAACATGCATTATAGTGTATAGTTAGTTTTAATGATATTATCCTAACAGTAAATGTAACGACTCGGTTCGGATCCTAGTTATAACGGCTCAGTTTATAACAACCCATGTGACGACCCAGCCCAAATCCTATTATTATCGACGGTTAGCCGACAAGACCTTAGGTCACTAGAAAATCAAAAACCTTAATTCGACTCGAAATTCTAATTCAATCTAAAAACCCTAAAATGACTTAATACTTAAGAGGCAAAATTCTAATACTCAGAGAAAACTCCAAACATCTTAAATTGAGTAAATAACATGAACTATTAAATTAAAAATAAAAAATTCTCATAATTATGGTAAAATATCTATTTTTTCTCTAGTACAACACCCACACTCATAATACGTATATCGGTCCTTTGAATCCACAACATTTCACAATTGGTTGGTCATTGAATTCTAGACAATCATCAACCATACCATTGGTCAACACTTGCATATACACTTGCATCTTTCCTTTGTATCCATACCACACGTATAACAATTCTCCATTAGGTAGTAACAACATATGATTCTCTAATCATTCATCAACGCCAGTCAACCCCTTCATACTTTTCCCACCAAGTAACCAACCAAGACCCGCCACTTATACTTGACAGCTTCATCTTACACACAATTCATCAAGGCACTCTATCTACCCAAAACTGACCACAAAGAACCGCACAACTCGATTCGTATACCATTATCTTGCTCTTTCAACGCTTGTACTCATACACTTACTCCTTCAATGTACTGCTACTAAACTATCACGCGACATCACCGAAATTAATATGATCACAACCTCTCTCAACATCTCATCAATCGAACCTAAGCATTCTCGCGAGAGAATTCTTTTTTATACGGACAAGACCTTTCAGTTCCAAACCAGAGAAATATGTTGGCCCAAAAGGGCTACACCGGCGGAGGCTTTTCAAATATCAAATTCTTTGCGACTCACATTTTTACTACATTCTCTTAATAATCTTAACTTGATTGCTTATAGCCTTATCCTTACCGCGACTGGGCAACCGACCACTAACCCTGGTAAAATTGAGCAGTTCGAAATGCCAAGCAGAACGCCAACTGAGACTCATATAGAGTCTATATAAAAACCTACAATGTGAACAACCTGGTCATCAAAACTTCATCAAGTATCTCACTCTGACAAAAGTTAAAGATGTTAACATTCCCATACAAACCAGAACATATATTAAGTAACTTTCAACTAACTTCTACAGACGTAGGTTATACATTTCAACACTAATTCCTCTGTTAGAGAAAAGATAGACATTTTCGGTTTACTATCCCGATATCTCAGGGAACATAACCCGAACACTCATACTCACATGGTAGAGCAAACAAATCTTCACCAAGAAACTATGAAGAATCAGTCCTATAATTATTCGATCACGATAGTACAAGTTCACAAGGTACAACCCAAAAGACCACTACAAGAGTACAAGATCCATAGAGCTTTTCACCTTCTTAGAACACAGCCAAATCAAAAATCAATCAAACGTCCCGACATTCACATCTAATAAGGATAAAACAGCTCACACATGACAACCATCCACATGGTAGCTCTCTCTTTGCCAAGAGAAAGTAAAAGGTTAACCAGAAGCTCTCACTCAACGCCAACATTCTCTAGGTACCCATGAAATACTCGGTTCAAGAGAACACTATCCATCTGTCCTTAAGTTGACATCGACCACTATCATACCAATGTTGTCGATCCCAATCACGATAATTATACCACTCGTCACACTTAGTTCTCAATTTCAAACCCCGCTCAGACACCTTGAATGCCATTAACTTTCGTATGCCCTATACCATACGTCCCGTAGGATTATAAGTTCTTTACTAGATATACATAGAGGCACAACACCAAACACTCTTGTTACCCCAAGGCTTCACCTCACAAGGTTGTGCTTGTATTAGGCCGACTCCCACCAAATAGACAACAACCACATTACAACCTCGAGCTCACTACTTAGCCAATTCCACAAAGAAAGCATAAGGTGCTTGATCGAAGAAGGCCAAAATTAAAACTTCTCACCAGAGTTACCCATAACTCAAACAGCATCCACACTTCTATAGTTCGTGCATAAAAACGACTACATGCTCCTTTGGATCCACAATTTTTGCCTGCCAACCCTAGGCCACTCAAACCTTTATGGTACATTGTTGAACTTTACTACTTCACATTTCATTTCCAAGGTCAAAATAATATAACCATCTCTATACCACAGATTCAAACATAAACAACCTCTATTCTTTCAAGGAACATCACACTCATGATACACCATCTAAGCAATTGGGTTAACCACACCATCAACACCTATCAAGGTTTCTCAAATTTCATGCACTTAGCACTGGCAAGGGAGACACAAAAGAGACTACGTCGTCTCGTAGAAGATCTGGGACCACTCACATCTCAGGTTCATCCAAGCACGCATTCATATGCTCACCAAACACAGTTTTCAAACAAGTTTCCCTAACCATACAAACAACAATCAAAACCACCGGCCTTTACTCCTATAGAATTCTCAAAGGATCTACACTCACCACACACTAGAAGCGTAACCAAAACCAATACACCTTCCATCACATCTGCGACTTCATGGTTACTTGATCGAGCACATCTTTGAGCTTACACACTCGTAACTCAACTCTCGAATCACAATAAGGAATAAGGCCTTTAAAGCTATCAAGTATCACTATGGCTACCAACAACACCCCTACAAGGCAAGGAATAACCCCAAAAGTCATTTACGTTCAAAAATTTCAAAACACGTAAGGCCAATGATTATTATGCTCCCATCCACTATGTTCCCATCCATACCCTATTTTTAAGTACACGGCTTAAGACATAGCATGACTCATGACGTATATAATTCTCGACCCACCCAAAATCATATCACATCTCTCAATCATAACAAATAATCGTCAAGGGTTCTCAAACACCCTACCACACCTAATCATTAGGTCACTAGTAATACAACTCACCTTTTGATAGTGTTACTCCACAAGAAAAGTTCTCTACAATGACCACCCAATTATCTATGCCTCAACAGTACCGGAACAAACCACGATAATACGAAAGTACAATAGGCAACTAACTAAGGCCAACAACAACTCATGTGATTTTCAGAACTTACAAGCAAGTTCTACCATGCACAAAAGCGATCAACACTCAACTCATGAGTTTTACTCCCGTAACAATCAACGAAAATCGAATCGCACTTTCACAACTCATACTACGACTCCGACTACAATCTCACCCTAGCCCTATAAGCATAACATCTATATATAAAAGAGGGTACCATAAAACTCATCAATGTGAGATTCGACTTAACGTTTTAAAGTCGTGTAAACATATTAATCATTGCCAGGTCCTATCGTATCAACATGTATCCACATACCGAGGAGAATCTTTGGGCTTGGAACACCAATCCGAGAAACTCGTTTAGATTTCTTGTTAGAATGAACGTCGGCTAAACGTCTTTCTAAATCGAACCCCGAACTAGTCGAACGGATGCCCAAAGGCAAGACACATCGTCCCAATGATCCAACCTCTATACCCAAGTATCACATAGCATATAAATATCAAGTAAGCTCTCACGTAAGGGATAAATCATTCCCACGGTTCCTAAGCATTTGAACCTATAACTCTGATACCAATCTGTAACGCCTCAATTTCTAAACAATAAAAACAAAAGCAGATAATAAGATAAGAACCCTGTTTATAAACTCCTAAATCGAAAGAGTTTGTAAAATGATTCTTTAGCGGTAAAATAAAACAAGGTGCTAAATCTTCTTATTAAAGATGAGAATAACAGTAAGTATTATATTTGCAAACGATTTTCAAAATATGGTATTTTGTACCCCAAGGGATGCCCGAAGGTACCTACCAAAAATCCCTTTTTAAAAAAAGTTTTACAAAAAAAAGCCACCTAGTGGAATCCACTCAAGCAGACTCCCCACTGCTCGAACAATGAGGTACCCGAGAGCAAACTACCCAAAATCCTTAAAATGTTTCTAAGTGTTGGAAAAACACCTATTTTTCTCACCATTTGAACATGGTTTTTATAAATAAAAATTTGAGAAGAAAACATGCATTTAACATTAAAATCATTTTTAACTTCACAAAATTTAAAAAATTGTCATTTTAAACCATAGAATTCCATACGAAAGCCAAGGAGTTCAAACCCGACATGCATATCCAACGCCCTCTCATGAATACAATTCATGGAACATGGCCTCAAGGCCTTACAAAATGGGTTCTATCGACCAAAAAATCACTCTCAAATATATCAAAAGATCTCCAAAAACACTATACAATTCAAATCAAAATAACCAATGGGTCACTACGATCGTTCTTCTCATTTGATCACATGCTTCCCGTTATTACTTGAAATATATTTTAAACAACATGAGCTTGGGGCTCGTACAAAATAGACTAAAGATGAACAAATACATGACACGCGACGATGGTTATGTGAAATGCACCATATAGCCTTCTTTAAAAACTAAATTCATTTTTCAAATAAGTTTTCAATCACATAATCATATTTCCATAAACAAACCGACTCTATTTTCGAACACAACCCATGGTTTTAGCGTTTTACTTCCTTACTAATTTCAAGCCGTTCCAATGTTTTCACATTTCCAATTACCTTCCACATTTACCACAATTTCGAACCGTTAAATTAAGGTTCTGTAAACCCAGTTCCACTCACGATTTTCATATTTTCAATTACTCTCAACCATTAATCAAGGTTTTTCAAACCCAAATCAATTCTTATTTTTAATTTAATTAAGCACCAAAACTCGGACGATGCCTATAAACTCAGGCATAGTTATCACAATCGAGCTACACGAGGCCCAATGAATAAATACACATTCTATAATCCGATACAGACACACATTTTTGGTTTATCTCAAAAATATCAATGGGTGAGTTGCCCAAGAGCATGCTTTTACGAGAATTAACCCAAATGAATGGCCTACCTTACATTGCGTAAGTTTTTAGTCTTTCAACGAATAGCAACTCGTGTCCAAACTTAATTATCAAATTTATTCATACGGTACTTTAATTAGTTAATTTAGATTAAAATTAATGTGAATTCAACCTAAATATGGTTTCTCTTGTCAATACCCAACACACTTAGAGTTAAGCCATTTAAACATGCTTTGTTCTCATTCACTTTATATTCGGATTTAATTAATCCAAAATTCCCAATCAATCATTATGTGATTCCCACATTTCATAAAATTTATATGACTTGTTCAAATTCCTAACCCATCATTTCATGATTTTTTTATTTTCTCAAAATTCATGAAATTTATATCTAAAGGGGTTAACACAACCCCCAATTTATCAAAAATTAAGTTAACCATTTGACTTTACCAATCCAAAAAGGCCCAATTTGTTCAAGGTTTACCCAATTGAAACCTTAACTCTTCATTTTTTAAATTGATGCATCTCTAACGACAAGAACAAAATAGATTTAACATAAATTATATTTAAACCCATTAATATCATGCTTTAACACCAACCCCCAACCTAGGGTTCCAAAAACATATATCTATCATGCTTTTATGTGAATCCAACAAATATACAATTCATATGCATACAAAGATCAAGACTAGTCTTAGATTCTATCTCTTAAATGACAAATTCTTAAGAAACCAAGCTCTAACAAGCTCCAACGAAGCAAATCACCAATCGTTCGGTGAGAAGAGAGCTTCCAACACGTAGGTTAATCCTCCAACGATCTACCATAGAAAGGAGAACAAGAGGAATCCATCAACAAAGGGTAAAAGGAGTTCAAGGGAGCTCCAAATTTGATTCTAAGGCTTAGGGCTTGAGTTTTAGAGAGAGATATGAGAAGAGAGAATAAGAAACGAACCTTAACTCGTACTTTTAAAAAGCTGTCTGTCGATCGTCTGCTCGAGCGGAGCCATGGCCACTCAAGCAGTCATCTGTTGTAGGCACTTCGAACAAATAATCATATATATAACTTGAATTTTGATCCGAATATCTCAAAAATCTTCTCAATAACTCACAATAATTGTTCTCATGCATTATCAAGCATACAATTATCGTCACCAAATATTAACATGATTAAAATTTTAATTCTCTCTCAAAATTAATACTTTTTGCTGTTCCACCGAAAGTTTCAAAACAAGTTTTAATTAAATCCTAAAAAATAAAACGATCCGAGTCCCTGTAAACATGATCGAGAAATTTCATGAAAAATTTGTAAAAAAAATAGTGGTGAAAATTTTTCAAAGAGTCTTGTACCTTAAAATTTAATTATTTTATTTTATATTAATAATTTTGGTGTTAGAATTATCTTATATAGCATGTATATTTTTTACATTAATTTTTTTATTTGTACTATTTATCCTTGCTATTTAATTTCATTGTACTTTATTTTTATTGATTATTTATTTTCTCTGTTTTCATTATTTGTCGAATTTTTGATAATTTCTAAAATAGGCGTAAACCAATTATGTGATGATACTAACTTATCAAAAATATTTGTATTATTTATTCTTATATTTAACTGTGCATAGTACAAGAAAATTGTTGAGGACACCTCTTACGAAATAACTTTTTTTATCTAATTATTACGTGGGTGGCGGAGAGATATGAATCAACTTAAAAAATATATGATTTATGAGCATTTAAAAAAAATAAAAGTTAAAAAAATTAGAATAAATTAAATATTGAGAGGGAATATAAAGTTTCAAAGTGCTAATTTTTTTATTAAAAAAAGCTTTTAATATACAATTTATAATATTATTAAAAATATTTAATAATAAAATTTAAATTAATATTATAAACTTTAAAAAAAGATGTATATATATCTTTTTTTCAATAAATAAAATATATCATATTAAATTACCTTTTGTTTTATTTGTAAAAGTTGATTTTATTTTTTATTTTTTCTTTTGTGGACGGATGATGAACACTTAAAAGATTATATATAAATTTTTTAATTATAGGTATGAAAACTAAACAAGTAGTTTTAATGATATTTCTCCAGTCATTTTATAGTTATAATTTTATTAAAATGGTTAAACTTTAAATTGCATGTTGTATTTAATTAAATTGTACTGCTTTTTAAAAAATATTTTAAACTTATTTGAAAATTATAAAATATCTAAATAATATATATATTATATTTTTTATTTTTATCCGTGCATAATGCCCTGTTCCACATATATATATAACCTGAGAATTTAACTTCCAGTCACTCTAAGATCCCCAACTTCACAATTCACTCTATAATAATTGTTACGTATAACATACAATGAATTAGGGTGTAAAAAATGCGGTGCCTTCAGCTTTATTGTTATCTTCTAAGTGTTAATCATCCACCCACAAAAGAAAAAAAATAAAATTTTAAAATCAAATCAAAACTTATACAAATAAAATAAAAGGTTATTTAATATGATATATTTTGTTGTTTGATAAAAAAATATATACATTTTTTAAAATTTTATAATATTATTTTAAAATTTTTAATTAAATTTTTTTAATAATATTATAAATTGTATATTAAAAGCTTTTTTTAAAAAAATTAGCACTTTCAAACTTTATAATCCCTCTCAATATTTAATTCATTCTAATTTTTTTAACTTTTACTTTTTTAAAATGTTCACAAATTATATATTTTTCTTAAATTGATTCTCAATCTTCCAGGCACTCATGTAATAATTAGATAATAAAATTATTTCGGAAGAGGTGTTATCAACAATTCTCCTGTGCTATGCACAGTTTAATTAGATAAGAGGTGTTTTCAACAATTTTTTCGTGCTATACATAGTTAAACATAAGAATAAATAATATAAATATTTTTGATGAGTTAATATCATCACATAATTGGTTTAAGCCTATTTTAGAAGCAATACAAAAATTAGATAAACAATGAAAAAAGAAAAAAAAAATTGTTAAGAATTTTGACCCTAATCTAATTCGTTTTTCTTAGTAAATCTGTAACAAATGATTATTTAAATTATTTATTTTATTAATTAATATTTTGACACTTACCTTGTTCGAGTTTTGAGTTTAATATTATAGGACCACGTAAAAAGAGCAAAAAGAGCAGAAAACATTAAAAAGTAACATGTGGTGTCAGACCGCTCGAGCGGTCCATCATATCTCTCAGTATCTCAAACTCTGCAACAAATTACTGCAAGTAGGTTTTCACCACTCGAGCAGTGAATAGACCATTTGAGTGGTATGCAACGAGCACAATTTTTAATTGCTCTCAACGAACTAGGGCTTTGGCAGGCAACTATAAATAGGACACCTAAAGTTTTATATTTTGGTGCCTCCTTGATACAATTATAATCCCTAACCGCTAGAGAGCCATTCACATTATTCAATATACTCGCAAACTAGTCTACAACAACTTGATGATCTTTTAGCTTTTGTAGATTCAAGCCAATCATCAAGTTAATTAAAATCTTCAACGATCTGTTGGTGTTCGTAGAGTCGCTTGAGAGGATTCTCAAGTGTTTGAAGTTCGATAAAAAATTTCGTCAGCATTAAAGTTCAGTTGTGGGTTCTAGAGGCAGTCAAGTATAGGAGTTAGTGTACGTGAATTTGGCAGGAGTAAATTTTCAAATATTTGGTTGTGGATTCAACGTCAGTTTGTACGATTCTCTTGTAACCAACGATATTAAAGTATTTGATTTTCTAAACCTGAAGTGATCTTATGATTTTTATCAGATTTGGAGTTTTCACGTAAAAATTGTGGTCTCGTGTGTGATTGTGTTTGTTTTACTTTTTTCTTGTATGATTGATTGGTTTAGGCTTATTAAGAGTGTTTGGCTTCTTTAATTAAATCAATTAGTGCAAATTAGTCTGCAAATTGGGTTTTTCAATTGGTATCAGAGCAGGTCATAAAATTTTTTTGTTTTTGACCAATTTACATAAATAAAAAAATTTGACGGAGTCGGAGATCCCAGCATTCATCTCCGAATGTTTGTTGAACCATGTCGCCAATGGAAATTAATGACCAGCTGAAGGACCAGCTCTTTCACCGATCTCTTTCTGAAGCAGCCCAGAAATGGTTTCTCTCCCTCGATATAGCAAAGACCAGAACCTTGGAGGACATAGCTACGGCATTTGTCAGTCAGTACAATTATAATGTCCAGCTAGATGTAATCACTCGCGAGCTAGAGATTACTCGTCAAGAAAGCAGGGAGTCGTTTGTGGATTTTCTAACCAGGTGAAGGGAAAAGGCAGCTAAAATGACAAATCGACCAGCAAAAAAAGAACAGGTGAGGATTATAGTCAAGAATCTGCAATTCCCCCTGAAACGCTATCTGAACACATAGCCGCTCTCCACATTCGAGCAGTTGTTTGATTCTGGGGTTCAGATAGAAGATGCAATCCAGTCTTGTGATATCGAGGAAGTCGAGCCAAGTCAAAAGCCAAAAAGACCTTACCCATCCAATAACCAAAACCATCCCACCTCTTTCACTAACCCAGCATATCGCTCTAACGAGATGAATTTGCTAAACCCCCAATCAGATCGACCGAATTCTTCATCTTCATCACTTTCTCCCAGAAACAACCAGCTGTCGCAGTCGAAAACGCCAAACAGAGTTTTCACTCCCCTTAATATCTCTCTATCCATGGCCTTGAATCGACTTGTCGAGAAAGAACTGATAAAGCTTATTGATCTAATGCCGCCTCCTATCCCTTTACCGCTGCGCTACGATTCTACCCAATATTGCTCATACCATCAGAGCCACGGACACCCATCCAACAACTGTCTGAAACTCCACCATGACATTCAGGATCTCATTAACAATAAGGTCCTCCCACCTCCATCTGCATCAAATATCACAGCTGGTTTTAAAATTCTTATATTTTACATGATTCAAGTCTCAAGTCAAGTCAGAGTCTTGTAAGTTTTTGTTTCGTTATGATCAGTTGGATGTCAAGTTCGAGGGCACGTCTATCTGTGCACCCTATTCTTTTGCTTTTAATTTTATAATTCATGCTCTCTTCGATATCAATGAAATAAACGAATGCTCTAATTATTATGTGTTGTTTAATTTATTTTGTACGCTTTCTGATGATTTTGAATTCGAAAGAGATGTCCCCGAAGAATTAAAAACTTTAATAAAAAAAAATGCGTGCCCAACTAATAATTGAAGAAATTTTGTCAATAAATTTGAAAAATAAAATTAATCCACAAATTATCCAAATTGGTTCTTCTTTATTTTCAGTTGAATGTGAACAATTAATGACTTTATTAAAAGAATTTAAAGATATTTTTGTGTGATCATACGAGGATATACCCAAAATTGATCTCGATATTATCAAATACCATATCTCTTTATATCCTGATGCCAAACTGATCAAACGGAAATTGAGAAGGATACGGTTAGAATGAGCTCTGAAGATCAAAGAAGAAGTCACAAAGCAGATCAACGCTTAATTCTTTGTGGTAACCGAGTATTCGAAGTGGGTGGCTAACATTGTGCCAGTCATGAAGAAGGACAGATGCATCAGTGTCTATGTGAATTTTCAGAATCTCAGCAAGACTAGTCCAAAGGACGATTTTCTATTACCACACATTGACATCTTGGTAGATAGCACAGCAGAGCACGCTCTTTTATCATTTATAGATAGCTTCTCCGGCTATAATCAGATCTTAATGGACCTTGAAAACAACGAAAAGATGATACTCGCTACGCCGTGGGGCACCAAAAAATGCAAGAATAACCTATCAAAAGGTCGCAACTACCTTGTTACATGACATGATACACAAGAAAATCGAACTGTATGTAGACAATATGATTGTAAAGTCCACAAATCGAGACAGCCATATCATAGTATTGCAGAAATTCTTTGAAATGATCAAGAAGTATAAAATGTGGCTCAACCTGTAGAAGAATGGCCGAGGAATTTGATGGAAGTGCTTCTCTTTTTCGATGAAAGAAGACTACAAACCTTATTTCACATACAAGAATGCCAAAGGAGGATAGCTCGTGCGTTCAACAAGAAAGTCATGACTCGAGCCTTGAAATAAGGTGACTTGGCTCTTAAAGAAATCAAGCTCCTATTTTCGACCCAAGAAGCAAGTTCAAGCTGAATTGGGCCAGGCCGTATCTGATCAAGACTATTATGACTGGTAGTGCTGTAATTATCATGGATCCGGATGGTAACCCGTTTTCCACTCCAATTAACTTAGACCAGCTCAAAAAAAATATTACCCTTGAGATAAAAATAAAGATAAAATAAAAGCTCGTTGGGTTGAAAATCGAAAAGGCGATTTAGGCAAAAGTTAGAGCAGCTCACTGAGTTTCTAATGCCGTGTTTGATTACAGTGAAAACATCTGCCTTTCGATTTTTTCACACCAATATGTGACCCATTAACTATCTTAAAAATCGTGTCACTCTATTTCTGAACTTTTTTCTTCTTCGTGTCTTTCGGCCCGAAGAAAGAACTCTTTTTAAAAATAAACACATTTTCTGGCATTGAAGGAATACTCTTGATAGATAAAGTTATATCAAAGTTACTTTTTCAGTTAACAAAATTCGATCATGTTAGTTTGTTTTCTTTGAATATTAACGCGAGTGGATTGAAAGATATTTTAATATTGAGAATCACATAATTAAAAATAACTGTTAATTATGATTAGTAAAACTTTAAATTTATTTTAATTTGGTTCTCCCTACCATTAAAAAATAAATCGCCAACAGCTTGGTATCTTGTGAATAACATGCCTCGATGGGAGAACATCTACTATTCATCGTTTGTCCATACAGTTCAATTTTTATTAATTTTACTAACTCTACCAAGTAAAATTAAATAACTGACATAACGTCGATCCAATAGATGATAGTACTGACTTAGATAGAGAGCATACTCTTATATACAGCTAAGTGTTAACTACCACATAATTCTAAATTAATCGTTTTGCAATGAGCCTTTCAGATGAAGAAGTGATTCATACTAACAATTATCTAGAATTATTTATAAATGAGGTTCGTACTGACGATACCGTAATTAATCTATCCGATGGGAAGGAAGTTTTACTGCCAACACACAGAATTAATTACATCGCCTACAAACTGGTAATAGAGACCGCGAGATTTATCTGTGAATAAATTCTCTCTCCCACTTATATTTTTAAATTTTTTTAGTTATAAAAATCTATTTAATTAAAATAAATTTATTAATTTTAAAAAATCATACGATCTGAAAGAATCTAAAACATCTTTCAGTGTATATAATTTCAAAGATTCTGATTTTTTAAATTATCTTTCATATTTAAATGCGTAATAAATAAAATATTTGATAAATGCACAGTTTTTTCTTTAACTTTTAAGTTAAGGTATTGATTAAATGCATTCAATTATTTCGTTTTTACATCACATGTTTTTTTGAAAATAATAATTTATTAAGATAAAATATTTTTTTATTTAATTAACTCAAAATTTGAAATTAATTTTTACGATTTTTCAAGATATTCGATTTAATAAAAAATTATATTAAACGTGTTATTTTGTAAAAAATAAAATATTTTAAAAAATTTCATTTAATTAAAAAATTTTAATTAAAAAAATTTATTTTCTTTTCTTTTACAAAATTTTAATTAAAATTAATTTTTTGAATTAATTAAATTAACAGAAATATATAAAACAGATATACATCATTCATGCAGTTTAAAAGAATATAAGTTCAAGTTATGTATATATCCCGATTTTATGATTAAAATAAAACTCTAAAAAGTTTTAATTTCCTGCAAACAGATATATACTTTTAGTCTTTCAATTCTTATAGAAAACTACTTATCAGCATCCGAATCCTATCAGGATTCTTCGATAATCAGTGTTATACATATACAACACATCTCATATCAGTTATTATCAAAAAAATAGCTGCTAAGGCCCCGAACAATCAGCCATCACCGCTCGCCAAACCACCAGCCCATCGCCAACCTATGCAGCCAAAATTTTCGAGGCCGTTTCGTACTCATCTTAATTTCGTTTTCGTCCCCGTTTTTTTCTAGAACGTAGCTAACGAAATATAATATTTTTTTTATCAAAAAAGCTGGTTGAAAACAGCCCAAAAAACAGGCTTCGATGGCCGTTGAAACAAAAAAAAATATTTCCCCGCAACAGCACTGTATCGCCAACTTTCTAAAGTCGTTCCGACCTCATCCAAACTCTGTTTTCGTCTCCCTTTTTTTGAAATGCAGCTAAAGAAATATACTAAATTTTTGTAAAACAATCTGATCTGAAAACAGCTCGAAAATATTCATCAAAAGTCCCATAAGTTGCTGCGTTGCACTGCCCACCGCTGCTACTGTTGTGCTGCTTGTTCCAACTTGTTTCGTGGTTGTTTTGCCTCTCGTTTTTCACTAATTTTAGCACTGATATTCAGCAATATGATTCCTCAAGGAACATCTCAAAAATAATCCAAAAAGGTCTCGAAATGGAGTCCCGAAACAGTGCGAACAGCCGGCTATTAACTCCACCCATGCCGCCGCTTTTCAACTATTTGTTGTTTAGGTTTTTGCCATGTTTTTGAACTATTTTTAGCATATTTTACTGCTATTTTGTGCCAAAAATTTGCTCAAAAGTCAGTCCAAAAAAGTCCTAAAACCATGCCAAAAATGGGTCCCAAAGCCGCCGGCCAAAGTCGCCTCCCGTGGACTGTCTTTGCTGTAATTTTAGACCTATTTTACTGCTGCTTTTACTGCACAAAATTCACAAAAAATTTACGAAAAAACCTTATTTCAAAATTGTGCAAAAATCGTCACGACCCATTGCCCAAACCACCCGGAACCATCACCGGTGCAGCCGGTAATGTCGCTACATGTTCTTAGTATTCTTCGATATTCAAATATGTTCTCAAATACTCTAAATAATATTTAAAAATAAATAAAAATTTTGACATTAAAAATTTATGTTCCGGAGACTCACATTCGAACTAAAAAAGTTTAAACTATCACGATCAACTCTCGTGATTAAAAAATAAATTATAATCATTATTTAACCGTTCAATCAAACATGAATAAAATAATGATCATAAAATCGGGATTAGAACGTCTACAAAACAAAGTTAACACAGTTCTAAATCTACCCGAGCTCTCAATTAACCGCAAACAAAATCAAAATGGCTCTAATACCAATTGATGGAGATAAACTATCAAGATCATTGATTTGTAAACGATTTTTCAAAAAAAAATAAAACTGGACGGACAATCGCCGAAAAAGACTCTAGATAAAAAAATTTGATGTTGAATGATCAAAAATAAAACCTACGCTAAACGAGAGATCAACACGTTAGCCCAAGGGCTCTTTAATTTGATTTTGATAATTTTCATAATTTATTTTCTAAGAATAAATATTTTTAAATGGATAATATTTTACATTTTCAAAATAAAAGTGTTAACACATTTTGAACAATCATAGTTGACACCTTAGCAAAAAAGAAATAACTTTTATCTCAAAATGTTCAAACACTTAAGAATTCTTTAATTTGAATTTCTTTGTTTAAATCTTAATTAAAAATTAAGTCAAGCACTTTTAAGGCAAAGTATACTTGAAGCTTATCAAGTGTGTCAACACAAATTGATCAAATGCTTTGGCACCCTAACTGTGTTTCAAGTTGATCTTCAGGTACCAAAATATTAGTGTCAACACAAATCATTTTGTGTCAATACAAAAAGTGCCAAAATACCAAGGACTCATTTTGAGTCGACACAAATCATTTTGTGTTGACACAGAAGTGACTCTCACTTCTGGTTTTCGAAAGTTTGAGTCGACGAAAATAGAAATTGTATCGACACAAAACAACCAAGACCTCCTGCAGAATTTTGGTGTCGACCCCTCAACAAATCATGTCGACCCAAATGTCCCAAAGCCTGCCTGTAGAATTTTGGTGTTGACCCCAAGAAGATTCATGTCGACACAAAACTACCGAGACTTCCTGCAGAGATTTAGTGTCGACACGAAAGATAAGTTGAGTCGACACCAAATGGTTCCTCTGGATGTTAAAGATTCAAACATGTCGACACTAGATTTATTTGTGTCAACCCCAGAACGTTGGAAGGTAAAATGCAGAATTTGTGTCAACCCCTCAGAACGTTCGTGTCGACCCAACCATTTGAAGAACTTTGCCCTAAACACGTTGTGTCGATACCCAAGATATTTGTGTCGACCTTGAAGACGGAAATTCAAATTTCGACAGATCTCAACGGTTGAATTTTTGGCATTTATTGCCCCCACCTACCTCCAACGGTCAAGAACTCACAAGAACTT
>JAOTRH010075446.1:0-17585 GCA_034768845.1 Heliamphora exappendiculata | reverse complement strand
GTTTTCAGACTTCAATTGCAATAGAATGGCCAATTCAATTGTAATTGAATCTGCTATTGAAATCTGAATTTTAATGGCCAATGAAATTCACAGATTCCAACAATAAATTCAATACAAAGTTGAACAAAAAATTGCATTAGATGCAAAGTGGGATTACTTTTCCTTAAGAACCATTGCCCAAGAACGCTCAAGACTCTATTTTATGGGTCTTAGGTGGATCTACAATAATGATTTGAATCGTTCATTTTATAAGTTATACATAGTAAATTATTTATTCAAAAAAATTATTTCGATCGAATATTCACAAATATATGAACAAATGGTAATTTATTGCACAAAATGAACGGTATAATTGAACAATTTATTTTAAATTAAAATCATTTATTTTGTACAATAAATTACTATTTATTTATATATCTATAATTATTAGATTAAAATAATTTTTTATATAAATAATTTATTATAAAAAATTTATAAAATAAATCATTCAAATTATCGTAAAAATTTCACTTAAAATTTATAAATTAGAGTCGTGAGGGATCTCAGAGAGATAATCTTTGAGGAAAGGTAACCCCATGCAAAACAACTCTTCAAATGCGAAAACTCTTCAAAAAGTTGACACCCTTGGGTTATTTATAGAAAACTTTGGAGTGAGTGGATCAGTTGTTGACGGGAAATTGAGAAGTTCTCACGAGAAAATGTGACCACGAGATGTCATCGAAATGATGGGTGGGATGACCTCCTCACCTAACCTTATCATCTAGAATCTCCATTTTTAGCTTTTCTACAGTTTTTAAATTGGAGGGGGGATATGGTTTTATTTTTTTAGGTTTAATATGAATTTATTTTTATAATTTGATTCGTTAATTTTATTTTTAAAATATATATTGTTATTAAAAAAATTAAATTAATTAAATATTAATAATTATTTTAATGAATTATATATGTATTGATAGAATAAATAATAAAAAATAAATTATAATTTATTTTTATTAACTTAAACGTAATTTGTGAAGTTAGTTACCGATATTCGATTAATTTAATTTTTATTAATAAAAATATATAAATTTAAAATAATTAAATAAATAATTCAAATTATCAAAATAAATTTATTTTAAATTTCAAAAAAATAAAACTGAACTTCTCAGAGAAGCTGCTCACTTAAAATTTATCCTGTATTTGACCCTTCCTAGTTCCTTCCTTCTCTTTTCTCTTTTCTTTTTCGTTTTCATTTGACGCGCAAATCACACGTATTGGCCAAATTACAAAGGCACCCCCAATCATCAAATGGACCAAAAGGTAAATTCACGCTGTGATTGATAACTCATTTTTAACTTTTTTTTCATTTTTTAGTTAAAAATATAAATAAGATAGGTTGTCTTATAGCTTAATTTTGTAACTAATAAAATAAGCTATTTAGTATTTTGTTTTTTTTAAATCAAACAAAATAAATAATTTATTTATTCAAAAGATAGGAAAAGTCTATTAATGGCACAGCCAACTATAATTAAACCTCACATTTTCGATCAATACACGAAGGTGATGAAGTTAAGTCCAATCATCTATTTCAAAGGACAACTATGTCTATTTGGTCAAGTAAACCACACATTTAGGTATGTTAATCTAGCTGATCAAGAGGAATTTTGAAAAGTCAGTGTGTTTTGGATATTTCAAAGGGTGTAACGTACAATACAACTAATTTTTATTCTAACCAATTCTTGTCCTGATTAGCTCGTTGTTCTAATCAATTTATAGGTGCGTGTCTAATACTAACGAGTAGACTCTTGAAATAGTTTAGATGGTAATAACATAATAGTTTACACATAACGTATTTACTATACACATGACGAGAATCATATTAAAAGATAAAGTATATGAGATTCGAGTGCCATTATTATTATTTTCAATATTTCTGTCATACTTAGTCATCACTTTACTATAATACTGATTTAATCGTTAAAAGAGTTTTTATCACCGTCATATTTGTTCATTACTTTACTATAATACTAATTTAATCGTCAAATGAGTTTTTGTCCGTATCATACTGGTGGCTATCTTAACGTTTAGTGGTGATTGCCACAGCATGATAAAAGCTATCAAGGGGGATCCTGAAGAGAAATCATCAATTTGTTTATTTATTTTACTTTTGTAGGCTTAATTTGTGATAAAATAGAAGTGTTTGGTTTGTTTTTATCTTTTGGTTTTTTAATTTATTTTTGATTTAATTTTTTTATTTTTTATATTTATTTCAATAAAAAAATTAGAGAAGTAATTTTTTATTAAAATATTTTTTTTATAAAAAAATTAACCTTTTTTCCCACTAAAAAATCTTACACTATTTTAATTATAAAAAATACGATCACTGCCAACCGCTCACCATTAGGCTCAAACCCTTTAGCTTCACAATAGAAATTTTAAAAGATGCTATTAGGCTACTATGGCCTTGATAATTATTTTTTTTTTTTGCTAAAGACAAAAATAATTGGCTTATTTTGATTTTTTGGTCAAAAGATTTAAAATTTTCAACAACCATTTTGAAAAGTGAAAATCTTTAATCAAATAATAATAATTTTTTTATTAAAAATAAAAAACAATACATTATATCCAATTGGGGTTAAAAGAAACAATAACGCTAAGAATACTAATTTATTTTATTAAATTAATATCCAAAATAATGTGACACAATTACAACTATTGATATAATGAGGCACACGATAACTCTATTTAAATTTTGTAGTAATGAATATATCACATCATTTAAGATATTAATTTAATAAAAAAAAGTAATATCTTTAACAAAAAAGAAATCAAGAAACTTAAAATCAAAACCTCACTTTGCTTTTGGTCGCACCTAGGCCAGGTTCATATGGGCAGTTTACGCCATGGATTGCGTCTTTTGTGCAATGAAATTCCAAGCCTGCCCTATTATTTTTAATTAAAAAATATATTTAATCAACATAAAATAGATCACCATTGTCTAATTTGCCTTCCACTAATCCCACTATTAATATTATTCTATTAAAAATATTTTATTATTATATTATTAAATATTAATATTATATAAATAATAACACATATTGACTTAAAAGCTACTAAATAAGTACTCATCATTTGGACATCTCAAAGATCAAATCAACTAAAGATGAGATCAACAAATAAATGACATTAGAAATAATTATTCAATAATTTCAGAATATTATATAATATTATTTATATAGTATTCTTATTTAACTACATAACAAAAAAATCTTCATGTAAAATAATATCAATATACTTTTATTAAAAAATAAAAATAAAAATAAAAATAACTCACTTAATATAAATAATATATTTTTATTTATTAAAAATAGCACAAATAATATTAAGTAATACTTCAAAATTACCATATAATTTTCTCACGTACCTGTGGTCGGTTGCCTGCCACCAATAGAATATGAACAAATATATAAATAAATAAACAATTAGTCAGCGAATGTTACTGACCTTTGAGGATTTGAAGTTGGATACTACTTCCCCTTACATGTCATGTTAGTCTCAACAGAAGACAAATGCGCCGTTTGACATAATATTTTTATTTTTATTACATTTTTTTATTATTTGATTAAAATATTATATATTTTTTTGACTCATCCAGAAAAATACTTTCTTCTGATCAAACTGCTAAAAAAGATACAAAATAAAAATAACCTAATAGGTCAAACTTTAGATTTTCTTTTTAATTTTTTTATCTTTTAATTAAAATTTTTATTTAACCGCTTTCTTTCCTAAAGATGATACGAAAAATTATAAATTTTAGTCAAAAATAAAAAAGAATCTAAAAAGACAACTATACAAACAAAAATCATTATATATATGTAGATTGAGAGGAATGTATGAATAGTTATTCGGTAATTTCACAGCATTATGAAATATTATTTACGTAATATTTTTATTTAATTATATAGAATAAATTATTATTTATGAAATAATATGAGTCTACTTTTGTTGAGTGAATAAAAGAGAAGGGTAAGGATGGTAATTTTTCTTGTCTCGCTCCGTTCTTGTTCTGCTTTTACTCTACTTTGTAAGGTTTTTTTCGCTCTTAATAATAAACGGGGTGGGGCGGTATTTGCTCTCTCCGTCAACTTTTTCTCGTCCCACCATCCTCCGATTACATAAAATAAATATTTTTTAAATATTAATATATGTATAAAATATATATTTTATAAATATAATAAGTTCAAAATATTAAAGTATTATATTTATCTATAACTTTTTTTATTTTTTATATTTTGAATATTTAGTTATATTAATTCATCAACTGTTATTTTTTATATATTATATTATTTATAACATTTATTAATATTACTCTTTTAAATTTTAAAAATTATACCCGAAATATTTTCGTACCCGTCCCGTTTCCCGCTACTTTTTTGATATTTTTTTTCGTCTCCGCCCCGATCAAATAGGGGACGAAAATAGGAGAACTAATCTCTGGTCCCGCCTCGCCCATTGCCATTCTTGGACAAGGGGGACCATTTACTATGAATTGTACATTTTTATTTGCTGAGTATATCACGTAAGTAATATCACATAGTATTTCGAAAATATTTAAAATTTTTCATAATATAAAAGTGGTATTTGGTATTGCTGAAATTAGTAATTTATAAATGGTAACTTATAATAGAAATTGTGAGTGCTTGGTAAAAATTATAATTTGTAGTTGAAATAAAAAAAATTAAAATTTATAACAAAAATTATGAATATTTAAAATTAATTATAACTTATAATTAAAATTAATAATAAAAAATTAAAAATTACTATCAATTGTTTTGCCAAGTAAAGACGTCACGTCCTAGTGGCAGTAAAAGCCAAGTAAGCAAAACATATTTAATGCTACGTGTGTTATGTTAATGTAATACATGAATTTAAAATTAATTATAATTTATAATTAAAATTAATAATAAAAAATTAAAAATTACTATCAATTGTTTTGCCAAGTAAAGAGGTCACCTGCAAGTGGCAGTAAAAGCCAAGTAAGCAAAACATATTTAATGTTAGGTGTGTTAATGTAATACATGGATTTAAACCGCACATTAATGTAAATTTTACAGAAATTGTAATGAGATCTACAATAATGTGTACCTTAAATCTCGTGTATGCCATTGTCACGAAGGGCATAAATTTTTTTTTTTATTTTATAAAATGAATGATATTCGTGTTGTGTGTCTCTAATTTTGACGCGTCTTTTTTTCAAAAAATTTAATTAGAATTTGATAACTTGAATTTTAATACGTTACTTGTGTGATTTTAATATGGTTAGAGAGAGAAACATAAATATTTAAAAATAGAAACTTTGCGCTAAAATTTCAGTCATCAATTAAATGGAGAATAAAATTGGAGGAAATTTTTTCAATAAATAGTTTTGCATAGTTATACAGGAAAAAAAATATGTCAAAAGCTTTGTCGACTATAAAATGAGTAATTATTCAGTGTTCCTAAAATTTTATGTAATAAAGTAATGTGGTACTTTTAACTAATATAGTAATGATAAATTTCATAATAGATACATAATAACACAAGTTTATTTAGTAGAAAGAAGATAAAGAATAACTCACATTATGTAAGTTACGATTAATTTTTTAAAATTTTAATTATTTATTTATTAAAAATATCACTTAATATCGCTTTTATATATTCCAAAAATACTTACCAAATTTACCTTATAAAATGGTTCAATTTCTACATTGAGGATAAGATCTTAAGAAATAGATGAAATCAAGATCGGCGCGGCAATTATTTATTGGATTCGTACAACGTTTTAATGCCTACCTAACATAATCAAGTGGCCATTTGGAATGTTTAAGAAATTTAATTAAAATATACAAAAATCCATTAAAAATAAGCATAAATAAAATGAAATAAGTCAATAAATTGTAAATTTTTTATTCAAAAAAAAGTTTAAAAACCAGAATTTTCTAATAAGAATTGCTTAAAGTCAGAGAAGAAAACAAAACAAGAAACAAAAGTATGAGGGAATTAATCAGTGAACCTCTTAGGAAAAAGTCAGGTTAGCATATAAAAATGTATATATTAATAATATGAGTCTTTTTAAGAAAAAAATAATTTATTTCATTTTTTATAATGTTGTAAATAAATTTGGACTATACATTTACTTGGAATTTATATAAAAAAATAATGAGAGCTAAACAAATGTGTGGCCAAATTTATTTCAGGGGCAAGAGATAGCATAAAAAAATTATTCCTTCTTAAGGTAAGATCATGATAATGTGCAATAACATTGCTCTTTTAATGTAAGGTTAATTTTTAAAAGGGCTTTTCAGCCAAAATGCCATATATAAATCATCAACCAACATTAGGCCCATAAACTAATATTTTAACGCGAAAGGTTCACTAAATTTAAAAAAATTGCGTTATTCCAAAAATAACTTAACCACGTTCGCCACGTTAGCTTGCTTACACGATACGATTCATAATGGCACTCAACTCACTGTCTCTCATTCACATTTGAAGCAAAAATCGCACTCGACTCATTTGGAATACAAAAAAGCAGAATCTCATTCGTCACAAGCTTGAATTCATACTCAAAGCTGAAATCGACTCAATCAAGTCGCATCGTTAAGGTTAGGTTTTGTACTCATTCTTCAGTTTATGTATTTCATCTCTTTCACTTCTTAAACGAAAAAGACTTTATCAGTTTACGTATTTCACTAAAAATGCGATGATAGTGACTCGTTTCTACTCGTTCCTCAATATCGATATATCAACTCAGTATCGATAAAGTTATCTATATATTTAATAAAATGTAAAACGTCCACAGATAAATTTATCTCTGCAATTTGAAGAACATTAAAATCGCAGATAAATTTAAATCTCTTATTTGAATAATGTAAGAAGTTACGTAAATAAACAGATAAATGTATCTCTCTTATTTCAAAATTGTGAGAAGCTATGTAAATAAACAGATAAATTTATCTGTGTATTTGAATACACATTTAAAGTGATCAGATAAAATTATCTGTATTGTTAATAGAATATAAAGTTATCCATATTGTTAATAGAATGTAAAAGTTACACAGATAAATTTACATTTAAGATTCAAAAGACGTTAACTTGCCACAGATAAATATATCTGTCACGTTATATGTACTTTCAAATTAACAGATAAATGTATTTGACTTGTTTTAAATTGCGCAGATAAAATTATCTGTATTGTTAATAGAAATTAAAAATTCTACAGATAAATTTACCTTTATGATTCGAATACCGTTAACATTGCACAGATAAACTTACCTGTATAGTTAAAGAATGCAAACATGTCCACAGATAAGTTTATCTCTGCGATTTGAAGAACATTAAAATGGCACAGATAAATTTAAATTTCTTCTTTAAACAATGTAAGAAGTTACTTAAATGAACAGATAAATATATCTGTCTTTGTCTTGTTTCAAAATTGTAAGAAGTTATGTTTTTATTTGTCTAAATGAACAGATAAATTTTTCTGTGCATTTAAAAGCACATTTAAATTGCACGGATAAAGTTATCTGTATTGTTAATAGAATGTAAAAGTTACACAGATAAATTGACCTTTAGGATTCAAAAAACTTTAACTTGCCATAGATAAATATATCTGTCACGTTAAATGTGCTTTCAAATAAACAGATAAATGTATATGTTTTGTTATAAATGAACATTTGAAAGTACAGATATATTTATCTGTGCATTTAAAAGCACATTTAAAGGTCCGCAGATAAATTTATCTTTAGGATTTGAAAGACGTTAACATGCCATAGATAAATATATCTCTCTTGTTGTAACAACGTTGAAAGAAAAGTAAATAAACAGATAATTGTATATCTCTTGTTTGAATAAAATTAAAAGTTATGAAAGCTGCACAGATACATTTATCTGTCTTGTTGGAACAATGTGATACCTTATATAATTAAACAGATATATTTATCTGTGCAACTCTGAGTACATTTAAGTACATTTAAATGTGTACAGATAAATTTAACTGTCCCATCGAGTTAACGTTTGATGTGTTATTGTTGAACAGATAAATTTATCTGTATTATTTAAAACATGTTGTTTATTTTCAGCAGATAAATATGTTTGTGTCATGTTTCATTTAGACAAATACATATTGTTTATTTTCTTCAATTTAAACATATAAATTTATATACTGCAGCAATGGCCAAAGAATGAGAAAAGAGAGTCCTTGAAGATACCCTAGAAAAAGCAAGTCCTAAAAGAGCAAAGATTCAAAAGCTATCACCAAAGAAAGAATAATTTAATCCAAGATGGAAAGAGAACTATGTTCCACAATACTGCTCAAACATTTTTGCTACTGTGAGACGGCTTAATAATATCAATTTCATTGACAAGCAAGTAAAACAACTGAAGAAAACTCATTTCTGGTTATTGATTGAAGCCATTGTTACCAAGAAGGTGCAGGAGCAAGATGTTAAAAAGTTTGATGACAATGTTGTTTTAGTAATTAGAACATATATTCAAGGAAAATATCAGTTCAAATTGGGAAAAAGGACAGTGAGTTTTACTGATAAAGATGTCTGTTTCATCTTTGGAATCAGATTTGGGCAAACAATAATGAATCTGTCAAGACATATAACAAAGCCAATAGTAATTTCATCCAAAGAAGGTTCCCTAACCAAGCAAGGATGACAGCAAGTGAGCTGAAGAAACAATTAACCAAAGCACTAAAGGAGAAAAAGAAAAATGACCATTTAGATGTTGCAAGACTGATCACACTGTACCTTTGTGTGACACTCTTTTTCCCAACAACTGGTCTAACATTGAGCTGGGTGTTCATTGAATATGTTGAAAGTGTCAAAAATATGACAAAATATGCTTGGTCTGCAACAATAAAGGACTGGTTGATTTTCTTACTTGAAAAAAAATATGACAAATCAGAGACAGTTACTGGATGTGTTATTGCTATTTTGGTACATCTTTCAAATTTTTTGCTATTATATTATTGAATGTCCTTTCTTTATACGAAACTAACATATCTTTATCTTTACTTAGTATTGGATATGTGAGCACACAACACTTGTGGAGGCTGAAACAACACATCAGTTCCCAAGAATGCTCAAATGGAGATTGGAAAAGCTGGATTCAGCTTTAAAAAATATAAAACTAAAAAATCTTGTTGCAAACTAGGTAAAAATAACTTTAAATAACCTTAATTGATTATACATATAGATTTATCTATTCTTTTATTTATTTTCTACAAAAGCACATCACATCTAAAGCATTTTCATTAAACAAATAAATATATCTGTATCTTTTATATCATATATAAACAAGACTGATAAATTTATCTGCTTCTTTCAATAAACACAAATAATATAGAGACAAATTTATCTGTTTCTCTAAGTAGGAAAAACTACTAACAGATAAATTTATCTATTCGCTTAAATAGGCAAAAGTGTTTAGCAGATAAATTATCTGTCTTTTATAAAAGCACATCTAAAGCATCTTCATTAAACAGATAAATGTATCTATAATTTTTACATGATGTGTAAACAACACAGATAAATTATCTGTAGCAGTATACTATTAACAAATAATGTATCTGCTTCTTCTCACAGCTAACTTTGCATTCATAATCTAGGTGCTCTCTTCAATTGTCCAACCTACAACGGAAGAAAATGAACACTTTGATTTCACTATATCTGAGGATGAAAAAAAATCTAATGATGAGGTTGAAGCGCATGGTGACTTCACGGATGAAGTATGAGGAGTGTTTGAAGAACAGAAAATAGAAAAAGATGAAGAAAAAACAATTGAAATTCTGGGGAAAACGTATATAATTGAAATGTTGAAGGAAATTCTAGAAACAAATGAAGAAGGTGGAAGAAGATTTGCAAGAAAAGACATCTGAAAACGAAAAGATGAATGAAACAATTGAACAACTCAGTGAAGAACATAAGAAATTGCTTGAACAAATTGAGAAATTTTCTGCCCATGAAGTAACACAAAAATTTGTTGACGAAAAGAAGTTTGCTGAAGCAAAGATGAAAATAGAAGAGCTCCAAACAGAAAATCATAAATTGCTTGATCAAATTGTTAAACTTTCTGTTCACCAAGTCACATAAGAATTTACACATAAAGAACCTATTATGGAAATTGAGAAAGAAAAGCAAGAAAAGATAGCAGAGGTGGAACAAGAAAAAGAAAGGTTTGTTGAAGAAATGGTAGAGATCTCGGTACACAAAATTACACAGAATGCTTTAGAACAACTGAAAATTGACATGTTGAAAGAAACAATGAAAGCTCTTGAGCAAGAGAAACAACAACTCGTTGAGGCAACAAGACAACGAAAAGAAGCTGAAGAGAAAGAAAAAGAAAAAGCTCAACCAACTCCATCTTCTATGATTGCAAGAATCAAGGTAAAAGAAAGTAATGACAAAAAGATTCCTAAATTTCAGTATCAACTGAAAAGGGGAAGGAAGAGAAATACAAACAAAAATGGAGACAAAATAAATAGAAGACCAACAAACATTCCAACAAACAAATCCAATCGAAGCCGAACAACCAAATGTCGAACTTGTCGAAGTCCAAGAAACCAAAACAGTCCCAATCTAGGTGGAAGAATATGTACCTGCAGAGAAGATTGTTAAAGCAGCAAGAAAATCAAAAAAGCTCCGCTTTTCAAAGAATTTTCCTGTCACCTTGTTTATACCTGAAGAAGACAAAGAAACAATGAGACTTATTTTTGCAAATGAAAGAGGATTCGAGTATGTAAAAAATAATTATACTAAGCTATATGTAAAAAATAAATTTAACACAAAATTATACTATTATGTGAAATTGCAGGGCCTAAGTGTGGGGATCCGAAGAAGACTATGGAGGAATAACACTCGATGAATGTGACAAAATGATGAAAGAAGAAGATTACTTTAACAACGTAAGTTTATAGACCTTCTAACAAATGAATTTATCTATTAATTTTTGGCTTATCCATTGTGCTTATATGTTAAGACAGATAAATTTATCAGTTAGAAAGTGGTGAAAAGTACAAAGTGGTAACAGATAAATTTATCTGTTAGTACTCATTTTTTACACTTATTAAATAACTAACAATATATATACAGGTTATTGATAGATACTCCTTTATTTTGGCCAAAGAGTAAGAAAAAAGTGAAAAAATTAAAAACAAATGCTTATTCTTCACCTGTTTAGTCTGGGTAAATAAAATATTTACATAATTATCATGACATAATAGATAAATGATTGCACAAATACTAATTTATATGTACTATTCAATAGTCGTTGATCAAGTGGTCAACAAACACAATAAGAGCGCATAAGATTGACAACTACCTCTCAATAATTGATGATAAATATAGGTAGCTTGTTATCTTCTCTTATATTATTATAACCTCGTTTCATTAACAGATAAATTTATCTGTTCATTAATTTCACTGACAAATTTATCTTTTGCATTCGATGATGTAGCTTTCTTATATTTCCAATGAACTCAAATGGCAACCATCCAACAGGCACGCTATATCATTGGACTCTCCTTATTTTTTATATTCAAAAATGCCGTTAGTTTCACTATAACTTTATGAAGAAAAGAAAAGGCATTGAAGACCCATTCTTACAAGAAGCTTTCATTGTGGTTAGCAATTAATTTACATTAAAATTACAACTTAAAATAAATTACTTGAACAAAAATATGACTAATATATAAATTTTTATATCATTGAAGAAAACATATGTTGAAACTTTCATGAAAAAGCAACACGAATAGAAAAATGATCTGTCAAATTTTAAATTATCTCATGTCCAAAGTGTTTTTGAAACACACAATTTTGATGCACCAATCATATCAAGTGAAGATTCTCCACAACAGAGATCTGGATCGTAAGTTTATCTATTTAATTTGTTTTGTTACAATATTATGTGTTATATCTCTTAAATTTATCAACTTTTTAATTTTGTAGGGCTGATTGTGGGATAATTGTCTGCTTTCTAATGAAGCAATATTGCGAAGGAACACAAATATCTCTTCAGGGTGACAAAATTCTTCCGCTGAAAACAGTACGAGCTTTCAGAGCTGAACTACTATATAAATTCCTTAATAATCCAGGAAGGTAATGGAGCCTGGAAGCATACAATCAGAAACTGTTGTTGAAGCAATTCATTAAAGAACAAGAAAAACAAAACACTTGATTGATTGTTTGTAATATTTTTGGATGTAAATCCTTTTATTATTTTCTGTGAATACGTGATGCAATTTTGTCTCTGTTAGTTCATACAAAAGAAAAAGTAAATAACAAATAAATTTATCTGTACCATTTTGAAAAAAAAAAAAGCAAGGCACAAGTCCTTAACAGATAAATTTATCTGTACTATTAGAATAAAGCATAAGCAAGGCACAAATTCTCAACAGATAAATTTATCTGTACTATTAGGATAAATCATAAGCTAGGCACAAATTCTTAACAGATAAATATATCTGTACAATTAGGATAAAGCATAAACAACGCACAAATCCTTAACAGGTAAATTTATCTGTTAAATTAAACACATGATAAAGACAAATGAGCTCTCTAACAGATAAATTTATCTGTACTATCTTGAAAAAGAAAAAACAAGGCACAAATCCTTAACAGATAAATTTACCTGTACTCTTACGATAAAGGCCAAATCCTCAACAGATATATTTATCTGTACTCTTATGATAAAGGCCAAATTTTGGACAGATAAATTTATCTGTACTATTAGGATAAAGTATAAGCAAGGCACAAATTCTCAACAGATAAATTTATCTGTACTATTAAGATAAATCATAAGCTAGGAACAAATTCTCAACAGATAAATATATCTGTACAATTAGGATAAAGCATAAACAACGCACAAATTCTTAACAGATAAATTTATCTGTTAAATTAAATACATGATAAAGACAAATGAGCTTTCTAACAGATAAATTTATCTGTAATATTTTTAAAAGAAAAAAGCAAGACACAAATCCTTAACAGATAATTTTATCTGTACTCTTACGATAAATATCAAATCCTCAACAGATATATTTATCTGTACTATTAGGATAAAGCATAACAAAAGCACAAATTCTCAACAGATGAATTATCTGTATAATTAGAATAAAGTATAAATAATGCCCAAATTATTAACAGATAAATTTGTCTATTAAATTTTACTATGGAGACAATAAAATTTTGTTCATTAATGAAGGAACTGATGGTATTTATCTGTACTATTAGAATAAAGCATAACAAATGCACAAATTCTCAACAGATAAATTTATATGTACAATTAGGATAAAGCATAAACAATGCCCAAATTATTAACAAATAAATTTATATGTTAAGTTTTAGTATGGGACAATAAAATTTTGTTCATTAATGAAGGAACTGATAGTATGTGCAATGTAATTGATATACAGAATGATGAATGGCAATTATTTGTGGTTAAGCATAGCTTGTTAATTCAAATTCTTGAAGTATGAGATTAAGATTTAGTTGTAAATGTGGAGTTAAATTAAGAAGTTAATGAAATTAAGTTGGAGTAAAAATAGCCTATAAGTGATAGAGTTAAAAAAAGAAAAAAATGAGAAATAGAAAAGGTTAACCAAACATGGCCCTAACCGTTAGGTGACCAGCCACCTAGGGAATAGTGCAAAATTTTGTGGCCAAGTTTCCTAAACCATGGTTAGCAAAAAGTAAATTTAACCATGACTTTCAAACTTAACCATGATCGTCTATTTCTTAAAAGCCTTAAATTTCTTATAAATGGAGTAAGAGGCACTCAAATCGCTTGGATTGTATTTGGAAGAGTAAGAGGCGAGCGTGGCTTCAAGGCAGTACATTGTGCTTGGAACTCAAGATTTGAGCGATTGATAGTCAGGCTGAGGATATAAATCTTTTTTTTCGATCATCAGTTACTCCCCTAACCTTCAAGTGTAGTCCTTCAAGTGTATTTGTTCCTATTCTTGCATTTTTTTATTAATAGTAAATTTATATACTCCGCTTACATTTCTATGCTCCAAGATGTAGGCTCTTCTTTTAATATTATCAAATTTTACACTTCTAAGTTCTAGATCTCTTTACACGAATCAGCTCTTTGCGAGCTTCTTGGATTTCATCATTGCTTTTGCGTTCTTTAACAACTTCTAGATCTTGATGAAAAAATTTGGAATCCCTGAATCAAGCTCTCATAACTCCGAGATCCTTTCGTTATAAGGACTTGATTCAGGCATTCCAGATCTTTTCATCAAGGACTAAGTGTTGTTAAAGAACGCAAAAACAATGATGAGATTCAAGAAGCTTGTAAGGAGATGATTAGTGTAAAGATCTATAACTTTGAAGTGTTAAATTGAATAATATTCGAAGAAAGAGCAAAACAACTTAGAGCTTAACAAAATAAGCTCAGGATATAAATCTACTATTTCTGAAAAAAAGCAAGAATACGAACAACTACACTTGATGGTTCGGCGAAGTAACTGATGCTCGGAGAATGAGAAGTATCAATCGTCGAAACTTGATCATCAACCGCTCAAAACTTGAATTCAATGGCTGATGCAAATACAGATTCGTGGATATACGGGGAGAGAGATAGTAGGGGTTGGGATTTTTACATTTTGATTTTTGTATTCGTGGATATATGGCCATACCTTTAGGTCACCATTCTATTGTTTGTAATATGTACGTTTATCTTTCAATGGCATAACTTGATTAATCTAAAAACTACTGTTCGTTGTTCTTTGGCGTGAATATTTTTTTATATAAATTCGTTGTTCTTTAGTATGAATACAATATGCACTGTACATTTGCAAGTACATTTAATGTGTAAAGGTAAATTTATCTGTTAGCTCATACAAAATGTCAAGTAAAGAACATGTAAATTTATGTGTCATTGTGAAATGAATAAAAAATGTACAAATCATTAGCAGATAAATTTATCTATTGTATTATGATAAAACATAAGAGATCCCAAATCCTTAAGAGATAAATTTATCTGTACTATTGTGAAAATGAATTAAGAATGGAAAAAAATCGTTAACAAAAGAACAAGTAAATTTATCTGAAAACGATAGAAAAGTCTAACAGATATATTTATCTGTTAGTTCATACAAAAGAATAAGAAAAAAACAGATAAATTTCTGTACTGTTGTGAAAATGAATTAAGCATAGCACAAAATTATTAACAAAAGGACAAGTAAACGATATAAAAGTCTAACAGATATATTTATCTGTTAGTTCATACAAATGGTCAAGTAATAAACAAATAAATTTCTGTGTTATTGTGAAATGAATAAGAAAGGCACAAATTATTAATAGATAAATTTATCAGTAGTATTATGATAAAGAATAAAGAGTTTCTAAGTCCTTAACAGATAAATTTATTTATACTGTTGTGAAAATGAATTAAGTATGCCACAAAATCATTAACAAAATGACAAGTAAACGATATAAAAGTCTAACATATAAATTTATCTGTTAGTTCATACAAAATGTCAAGTAAAAAACATGTAAATTTATATTGTTATTGTGAAATGAATAAAAAATGCACAAATCATTAACAGATAAATTTATCTGTAGTATTATGATAAAGCATAAAGATTTTTCAAGTCCTTAAGAGATAAATTTATTTGTATTATTGTGAAATGAATTAAGTATGGCACAAATCATTAACAGATAAATTTATCTGTACTATTTATTGCACAAATTTATAACAAAGGACAAGTAAATTTATCTGAAAACGACAGAAAAGTCTAACATATAAATTTATCTGTTAGTTCATACAAAAGAATAAGTAAAGAACAGATAAATTTATCTGTGCTATTGTGAAATAAATAAGAAAGGCACAAATCATTAACAGAAAAATTTGTCTGTACTACTATGATAAAGTATAAAGATTGCCCAAATCTTTAACAGATAAATTTATCTGTACTATTATTAAAATGAATAAGCATGGCAAAAATTATTAACAGATAAATTTTTCTGTACTATTATTAAAAATCAAGTCTTACAGCTTTTTCAGCCATACAAACTAAAAATCAAATGAAAAACAAAATGAACATTCAAATTGGCTTATTGCAAGTCTTCCGATTGTGCTTTTCCAACTTCCCACACCTTCCACATCATACATGCCCAATACTTTCACCTCTTGAACGAATCCTCTAAATTTTAAGTCTACCAGGTGGCCTCCTAGTCAAAGGAGGCATAATACCAACAGATTCTCTTTCAAAATTAAGAATGCCAACTGTTGAAATTGGGAATATACATTCCTTGTATGATAACTGAAACGCTTTTACAGTAAACAACAGGTCAATGTATAAAGCAATATATTTTTTACTCTTTTGAATAGCAGTCACAGCATGCGGACATGAAAATTCATTAACCTGCCACCAAGAACAACTGCAAGTTCTCTCATAAATGTCAACCACCACTGAATGAAAGGAATCAACTTCAAGCATAGATGAGCTAGAAGAACTAATTGTCCATGTCCTACCCTTATTAAATGCATCGATCAACTTTTTATCCATGTCAGGACAAACAATGAATTTTTACTCTTTTAAAGCTTCTCTCCTATCACACATTTGTTTCAAAATTTGAATTCTTATTTTATCAACTAATTTTGTAATTGGCAAGTGACGAGCATCACTAATCTAATTATTAAAAGATTCTGAAGCATTCGAACACATCTCACCATAACGATTACCTTTAAAAATTGCATTACTCCAATTCTTATATGGCAAATTACAAATAAATTCATGAGCTTTACTACCACCCTCTTCTAAAAAAAATTTCAACTTCTCTTGAAAATCTTGAACTGAAGGAGCATATGCACAATCTGAAAACAAATACACCATACGTTCTCGAAATGAATTAGATAAACGCCCTGAATATCTATCCCTTAAATTTGTTTTCAAATGTTGCAAACAGTATGCATGATATCCATTACTAAACAACCTAGGAACATGCTGAACTAGTGCAGCATGCCGATCACTTATAAATGTAATTGAACGACCACATAAAATCCCATACAATATACTTACAAACCAAATCCAATTATCCTTATTCTCAGAATCAACTACAGCAAATGCCACATGAGACAAACCTACAACAACAACAAAAAATATATATAAGTATTAAACAAAACATTCTTAACAGGTAAGTTTATTTGTACTGTCGATAGTATTTTTAAAGTTCACAGATAAATGTATATGTATGTTTCAAGGCACGTATAAAACAAAGGTAATATCTTCAACAGATAAATTTATCTATGTTTGTTATCAAATACAGATAAATTTATCTGTCCACCATAACAAGCACAACAACGTGAATAGATAAATTTATCTATATACTATAACAAATGCAATATCTTCAACAGATAAATGTATATGTGTTTGTTATCAAACACAGATAAATTTATCTGTCCACTATAACAAGCACAGAAACGTGAACAGATGAATTTATCTATGTACTATAACAAATGCAATATGTTCAACAAATAAATGTATCTGTGTTTGTTATCAAACACAGATAAATTTATCTGTCCACTATAACAAGCACAAAAACGTGAACAGA
>JAOTRH010075445.1:0-50150 GCA_034768845.1 Heliamphora exappendiculata | reverse complement strand
AACCAGAAGACCAAACAAGGCCAAAACCTTTGTAAAAATATACTACCGAGGGTTTATTAATTTAAAAGAGTAGCCAAAAGACTACAGTTACAGCACCACAAGCAAAGATTTTAAAAAAAAAAAAACAAAATACGTGTTTTGAATAAGAAAATCTTTTCATTTTAAAAGAAGCTTAAGCCATTCCAAAATCTACCTCGAAGCACAAAAGTTTATGTGAAGCAAAAATCATTTGAAAATCCTGTTTGTAAACCGTTGATCCTAACAACGAAAAACGTAGAATGAAACTACAAAAAAACAACAACCAACCCAAGGTTCTCTCGAAAGCATTAAAACATGCATACATCCATAATTATAGTATACTATTTACAACATGTTACCAATAAACATGAAACATATACAACAGGTATAAGTTTCCTATCAAGGCAAAACAGACGTCTTGTCATCAGCCACCACCGGGTCAACCTACAGGACTACGCTTACCTGAAAAAGGTTTTACAGCAAAATCCTACACCGTGAGCCGAAGCCCAATAGGAAAAGATAAAAAGCTATAAAGCAGAAAATATGTAATCATATAGTGAGAGCGAACTCGACCACGAAACCCAAAATGATTTTCCATTCATCAGACCGTCACGAGTCTCAAAATGGTTTTATTTCATAAAACTCACATTTTTGTCCTCAAAACCATGCATATCATATAGTGGGAGCTAACTCAACCACAGAGTCAAAATGTTTTATATCATAAAATCTCAAGTTTTTCGTCTGACTCCCAAAACAGTTGAAGAAAAATATTTTGACAATGCACAACCACATCTTACAGTTGAAGAAAAATAGTAATCAAAACATCGTTCCCTCACAGAATGTACCATCATGAAAAAGAAGAAGAACATGATCCTATGTACCGATTCCATCACACGATAGAGGTAACAACGATAGACCCATGTCCAGTATCTAGTCCCCATACATCGTGGGACCGATTAGATACACACAAGTTTTATACGGAGTACCATAACGTAACCACTCAATTCACGGGCGACAACCCAAGGGTACAAAGCACCCAACTCAATTTACGGGGACTAACCAGAAGGTACAGAGCACTTACGCTGTGCACGTTTCTGAACTTACACTGAGGGAAACTCGTGCCAAATACCCGTCATCCTCGTACATCTAGATAATCTTTTAAAAATCGAACCATAACTCAACTACGAAAAACATTTCACAAAAATACAATATACATGTATACAAATCCATCCATCAACATGGAGATCAACAAAACATTTTTAAAATATTTTTTTCTATTTTCAACAAAACGTTTCAAAACCTGAGACTCAACCCCGAAGGCGAGCTCCAAACCTCCAAAACATAAAATGTTGAGATTTATCATCATTTTTCACCGTTTTGAAGAAAATCTTTTGAAAACTACACTACCACATGTCATACAATACTATAAGCCAAGAAAAGTGAATAACATGCTTTCAATCAGAAAAACAAGGCTTAAACAAAAAATATGACATTTGATGCATTTTTTACCTGGTGAAAACACATAATTACATATAACACTCTTATAACAGCAATAGGTCTAGAATCCTACCTCGGCAAGTCAAAACTCGAAGTCTCAAAAATCCAACCTTAGCGATACTGAATTTTATCCAGATATACACGAAGCCCCAGGCACCAACATCGAGGATCCACAGTCGTATTGATGAAAATGGAGCTCCAGGCCCTCGAAAACCTAGAGAGAAGGTAGAGAGAGCTGAAACTTAGCTTGGAAGAAAGCTCCCTCAAAATATCTCAGCCTCAGATATTTATAGAAAAACACCAAAATTCTCAGTTCAGTCGACTGAACCCCCAGTTCAGTCGACTGAATAGCCTACTGAAAACCTCAAAAATGCCTACCGCCACGGTTCAGTTGACCGATCTCCAAATTTTTGGTTCAGCCGACTGGGTTAAGCTCTCTAGTAGACCGAACTGCTGGGCAGTGTGTTTTTCTATGCAAAAATTGGTTTTTCAGCCCAAATGCTAGCCAAACAAGCCTCAACAGAACCAGAACATGCGCTAAGGGTGTATTTAAAACATTCTGGAGGTTCCAAGATAATTCGAACACCTAATCAATCCAAAATGAATCGGGTCGAGGTCTCACAAAGCAGAAGGGCTTAAAATTTTTTAAAGATGCCGATTAAATTAAATTATCAGTAATTAAACTTAATTGGCGGGTATCGAGAATTTTAACGTGGAGAGATAAGTTAAGCATTTAATAACAGGAGCTCAATGCAAATTGGTCTTGAGATTTTGGCTAAGAGTGTAGTTACAGTTCTTTTGTGGTGTGGGCTATAATTTAGTATTTTATGAAAATTATAGAAACTGCTATAAGGTTTTCATAATTATAGAAACTGCTGAGAGGTTTGCACATTTGCGGAAACCATTGGATGGGTATCTGGGTTACATTAGAAGTCTATATCGTAGTTATTCCATAGGTCCCTGCTGTGGACCTATAAATATGGGGATAAGTTGAACCAAATTCATAAGTTATCTTTCAAGACAAAGGTTGTCCAGGTTCTATCGATTTCAATTTTTGAAGGATGATAGCCCACACTATGTTCGGGAATCAGATTGAGAATACAATAGAAGGTTTGATGGGAGATTAGACTCAAAAAATCATAGTTCGTAGTTGGAGAATCGACCAAAAAGTATTCATCTAAATTAACTATGGTGGTACGAATTTTATTTTTGATCGTTCGATATCAAAAAAAATTTATCCGGAGCCTATTTCGGCGATTGTTCAGTTTTTCTTTTGGCAACACAAGCTAGTTGCGGGCTGATGGTTTAGCCAACGGTGGTGGCGGATGGTTTGGGGCCTTGGTGCCTATTTTTATGATGATAACTGATATGAGATGTGCTGTATATTTATAACACTAATTATCGAAGAATCCTGGTAGGATTTGGATGCCGATAAGAAGCTTTCTGTAAGGATTGAACGACTAGAAGCTTATTTGTTTGCAGGAAACTGAAACTCTTTAGAATTTTCTTTTGATCATAAAATCAGGATATATACATATTTTGCATTTATATTCTTTTAAACTGCGTAGATAATGTACATCTGTTTTATATATTCCTGTTAATTTAATTAATTCAAAAAATTTAATTTTCATTAAAATTTTGTAAAAAAAAATTAAAATTAAGTTTTTTTAATTAAATAGAAAAATTTTAGATATTTTGTTTTTTACAAAATAACACATTTAAGATAATTTTTTATTAAATCGAATATTTTGAAAAAACGTGAAAATTAATTCCGAATTTTGAGTTAGTTAAATGAAAACATATTTAATCTTAATAAATTATTATTTTCAAAAAATGTTTGACTTAAAAATAAAATTATTGAATGTCTTTAATCACTAGTTTAGCTGAAAAACTAAAGAAAAAATTGTGCATTCATCGAATATTTTATTTGTTACGCATTAAAACACGAAAAGATGGTTTAGCAAACTAGAATCTTTGGAATCATGTACACAAAAAGATGTTTTGGATTCTTTCAGATCGTGTGGTTTTTGAAGTTAATAAATTTATTTTAATTAAACGAATTTTTATAACCCTAAAAAATATTTTAAAATTCTATGTGGGAGAGAGAATTTATTCACAGATAAATTCCACGGTCTCCATCACCGGTTTGTAAGCAATGAAATTAATTTGCGTGTTGGCAGTAAGGCCATCCTCCCCATCGGACAAATTAATTGCAGTATCGCCAGTACAAACTTTCTTGAGGGATAATTCTGGATAATTGTTAATGTGGATCACTTTTCCATCTGAAAGGTTCATTGCGAAGCGATTGATTTGGAATTAGGTGGTGGTTTACACTTTACTGTATCTAATAGTATCCTCTCAATTTAAGTTACTGCTATTATCTACTGGAGCAAAATTATGCCAGCTATTTAATTTTACTTGGCAGGGTCAGTTGTCTATATAGTAAAATTAATATGAATTGGGCTGTCTAGACAAACGATGGATATTAGACGTCCTCCCATCGAGGATTGCCATTCACAGGATACCAGGCTGCTGGCAAATTTTTTTTAATGGTAAAAGGAACCAAATTAAAATAAATTTAAAATTTTACTCGTCATAATTAATGGTTATTTTTAATTATGTGATTCTTATGATTAAAATGGCTTTTAATCCACTTTCGTCAATACTCAAAAAAAACAAACTAATAGGATCGAGTTTTGTTGACTGAAAAAGTAACTGGGATATAACTTTAACTATTAAAGGTATTCCTTCAATGTCAGGAAATATGTTTGTTTCTGAAAATGGCTCTTCTTCTGGGCCGAAAGGCATAAAGAAAAAAAAATAGAAACAGGGTGGCATGATTTCTACGGTAGTTAGTGGGCCACATACAGGTGTGAAAAAGCTGAAAGATAGATATTTTCATTGCAACCAGATACGACGCAGAAAAAATAATGTCTAACTTATCTCAGTACGTTGAACAAATAGGGTAATTTCTTTTCACTAGTTGTGAAAATATGTTTAACGGTGTTATCTACCGATACCTGGTGTGTAGATATAGGAGCCACTAATCATATCTGCAATTCATTGCAGGAGTTTCAAAAAATTCGACAACTTAGTAATGGGGAGATTTACTTGCATATGGGCAATAATACAAAGGTGATAGCAGTTGCAGTGGGAGATGTCACTCTCAGTTTTAGTATAGATCGGGTTTTAATATTGAGAGATTAACCTTATGTACCTTCTCTTAGAAGGAATATAGTTTTCATTTTTAAATTGGTTAAAGATGGATATTTAGTTTATTTTAATAACTCTGTAGTTATTAAGGATAATAAACGGGTTATCTGTTTTAGTACATTGGTAGATGATCTTTATGTTATTACTCCAATCTCTTCTACAATGTAACTAACTGAATTAAATAACACATCTAATTTACCATATAAGAGAAAATTTTATTTTTTAATGAACCAAACATTTCTTTGGCAGTTACGCTTAGGTCATATTAATCTAAAAATGATAAATAGACTGCTAGAAAATAGACCTTTGAGTTCATTAAAAGTGGAGCCACTTCTAGTCTGTGAATCTTGTTTAGACGGTAAGATGACTATGAGGCCCTTTTCGGCCAAAGGTTATAGAGCTAAAGAACCATTGGAACTAGCTCACTCTGATGTGTGTGATCCTATGACAATTCGGGCTAGATGTGATTTTGAGTACTTTGTCAGTTTTATTGATGACTACTCAAGATATGGATACATTTACCTGTTGCACCGTAAGTCTGAATGCTTTGAGAAATTCAAAAAATTCAAGACGAAGGCAGAGAAGCATATAGGTAAAAGTATCAAATCACTACGATCCAATTGTGGAGGAAAGTACCTTTTTGGAGAGTTTAGGGACTACCTGTCATTAGAATGGATTATATCTCAATTGACTGCACCAGGCACTCCGTAGCAGAATGGTGTAGCAGAAAGAAGGAATATGACTCTTATAGAGATAGTAAGGTCCATGATGAGTTATTTAGGATTACCTGATTCGTTTTTTGGGACTTGCATTAGAGACAACGGCTTATATTCTGAATTTAGTACCTTCTAACTCAGTACCTTTTACTCCCACAAAATTGTGGATTGGGTGCAAGCCTAGTCTGAGACATATTCAGATTTGGGAGTGTCCAGCTCATATGCTAAAAGGGAGCACAGGTAAGTTGGAACTGAAGACAAAAGTCTGTTTCTTTGTGGGGTATCCTAAAGGAACGAATGGTGGTTTATTTTATAATCCTAAGAATCAGAAGATCATTATTAGCATCAATACCCCATTCTTGAAATAGAATTATATTATGGACCATAGGCCCAAAAGTAAAATTGTTCTGAAAGAAATGAGAGAAAATACCAGTAGAACGGAAGAGGAATCACAAGTTACTGATATCCCTTTGCCTCGTCGTAGTGGAAGGATTATCGGGACATGTGTAAATCATGAATAGGGTGCTACCATTAACATGCCAGACGAGCATGTGGGTAATGGTGCACAGGGTTCAGATTCTGCACAGTGTGTTATTGCTAGTACACAGACGCAAGTAGTGTCTCATCGTAGTGGGAGGGTTGTTCATCAAGCTGATCGGTATATGTTCTTGAGAGAGTCTTTTAACATGCCAGGTTCTGTCAATTTTAGTTCTCGAAGGATCGTAACCCATACTACATTCGAAAATTGCACCGGGAATACAGTAGAAGGTCTGATTGGAACATCAACTCGGGAAATTAAAGTTCGTAGTTGGAGAATCGACCAAAATGTATCCATCTGAATTAGTCGTGGTGGCAAGGGTTTTATTTTTAATCGTTCGACATCAAAAAGTTTTTATCTGGAGCCTGTTTCGGCGATTGACTACCCAGTTTTTATTTTTCAAAAAATCATTTTCAAATCAATGATCTTGATAGTTTGCCTCCAACACCTTCATCCTCTATTCGGGTGGGCAGTGACCTGATCCCGTTTGATCCAAATATCTATTGAAGCCCCCTTCCATAGATAAGGGGAGCATACAATATACGTGGCTGAAGTTGACCTTCCGCCATTTTGCCTGCTTTGAGGTCCACCACTTCGAGTGGGTAGGGCTTGCATTCCTTCTCGATATGTTCGGAATATCCATATTCTCGAACTTAGAGAACATGGTGCACCTCCACTACCTCGCTGCCATGGTGGTGGTGGACTAGATCGGTTCCTATGATGGGGGAGGAGCTGCACTGGCCACTTTGTACGGGTATATGAGCGCGGCCACCAGGACCTCTAATCTAAGCGTCGATGGGTACTGACACATCAGGGAGGTATGTTTACTTTCTTTGCACTTTGTACTTTACTTTTCCATTTCCATATCTGCATATCTATTTCAACTATACTAATGTTTCTCTTGATTTTTTATAGCTCCAGGCTTACGAGTTCTTAGGCATGCACCAGCCAGTGAACTCCTGTGATGACCCCCATGTGATTCCCCGAGCACTTCGATGGGCTAGACCCCATCGGGGTATGAAGCCTGGTTGGAAGAATTTGGATGATGATCATCTTTTCCTAGATAGCTTCACTGCCAACCAGGTAAGTTACTCATGCTTCTATTCATTTCCACTTTTCATTTTCTGTATATACACTGCTTGCTGACATGTTTTCTTTTGACTTTCAGGTCAACTGGGACATCTGGATGGGCATAGAGGGGTAAGCTCGTGCTGATTTAATGCAGAGCTATGAGGTCACCTGGACCTATATCCTTCTTGAGGGGCCATTCTGCAGGGGGTGGTACCTCGGTGAATGCGTTATTCGGCAGTCCTTGGGGTATGATCACTTTCGTATCCCAAGGATGCCTCAAGTGGGGATGCATCAGATCGATACCCTCTGTACGTCTGGGATCATCAGAGCCATGGTAGGCCTCGATGCTACCACGCTGATTGAGGGAGAGGATTGTGACTACACGATCTTTGCCCGGGAGAGGCTCATCCCTGTCATAGGTGCTCATGCTGCCGTACGGGGTCCTCCTCCTGCTGCCTCGGGTCTTGTTCATCCCGAGCTCTCCTAAATAGTAGACACCTTTGTGGACATGATTTTTCATCAGATTCAGATTCCCAAGCCGGCAACCCTATAGATTCTCTTTCCCCTAGCACTGAGCAGGTATAACATCCTTCCTTCTACTCTTTAAATTATTATTTATATCTAACTGCGATGATCCGACTGCACTGATTCTTATACCTGTACAGATTCCTGTATCTGACTTATTCTAATTTGGTTCTTCTCTTGACACATGCCTCGAGAGTGGTGCGACCAGTCCCTTTGCCTGATCACCGGGTTGAGGGTATTGGTTCGCCGCTAGGATGCTGCTTTCTGAACCCATAGTTTAAAGCCTCCTGCTCCTTAGGGTGGCCCCGTTGCGGTACTTTCTATCTTTTATTTACATTCTAGCACTCTTTCCTTTCTGCTCATATTTATCTACCTTAGTTGATGTGGCCCTTTTTCTTCTTTCAAGGAGGGCGTGGCGGAGAACCGAGGACTCGTGGTGGTTGCACAACAACTATTGCTACTTCTTCATCCTAGGCTCGGACTCTCAGTGTTACACAGACTATTGGTAACTCAGAGGACGTGAAGGAGACCGGGCCGACATCCTGAGAGTGGTCCCAGGGAGGCTATGTGGTCTAGGGGAAGAGTACCTAATTGGAGTGATCTTTCTGATCTACCATGCTATTGAGGATTTATTTTTTTGTTCTTAGAGGCATGCGCGCCTATTCTTTTCTGGGCCTACGTGCCTATCTGACACATTCTGATACTCTGTTGTGATCACACTGTTGCACTATTCTTATTCACTGTACTGATACACTGCCTTAACACATGCTGCACAGATGCACACTGATCCACATTGATATACTGTCTTGGCACACACTGATACAAACATACTGCTCTTTGACATTTTACATATATATACTAATAGGCCCTGCGTGCCTTTGATTCTTTTTCTCCTGGCCTGCGTGCCACGTCATACACATACGCACATTACTTTTACCTTTGATGGGTCAGGCCTTCGTGCCTTGTGGTTTACACCTTTTTAATTATCATAGATGTTTAGACTCTTTTATGATATGAAAATTACTTTTGAATTCTTAGACTTTGATTATGCATGATGTATGACTCGTGAGTTGTGATTTTGTCATATGAATTTCTTTTCTTGTTGCGAGTTGCTAACAGGCGCACAACTTCAGTTTGGGGCATGCTGGCAAAATGAGGACAGGCTGCCAAAAATTTTTGCATAAAAAAAATATGGTGGCCGTGAGAAATAATATTGCGACTGTTTGGTTTGGATATAGCAGCCTGAACAATTATGGGGAAAAGTTCACGGCATAGATTATGGGTATCATGGACGTGAGATTTAGGATGAAAATATGATGGCCAATAGGTTACAAAGTGACCGCCGTAGGAAAAAGGTGACGACCGCAGCAAAGGGTTTTGGCGTGAAACTTAGAGCAGATTCTGTGGGTTCCTTCCATTTATGAATCTATGAAAAGGGGGGCATCTATTATAAACCCCACTGTTATGGATATCTCGTATTCTTCTTATATCCTTCATGACCTACTATTACAGCAACTCTATGTCAGCTTGCATGAGCGACTTTTCCCTAATTGAGCATTAGTACTTTCTCAACTTTGGTCTAGATGCTCTATTTTCTCTGCGATCCCTGAGGGTTTATTGGCATCTTCTGAGAGGAGCAGCCCAGCTGTGGAATCCTGAGATTCATGTATTCCATTTTGGTGCTGAGGAGTTATGTCCGACTGTGTCGGCCAATCTGGAGATCTCGGGCCAAGAAGAGGTCATAGTTCCTATGCCTTTCTTGAGTCCCAGGGACAGGTTGATGCAGCTCTGTGGTTACTCCAGGCGTGAGGCTTTTATTATTACCCACGACGGATCTCTTGATGTGGCTCGGCTCGTGAACCGCTTTAGGCCTCAGGAGTCTCTTGGAGACTTCACTTTTCAGCTCCAACGCAAGCATGCTCTTTGCATCTATCTTTTGGCTCGCTTTCTCTTGAGACCTTCAGACGAGCGGACTAGTTCTTCCTTAGTAGATGTGGCTCATCAGATCTACGAGGGCCAAGTTTCTGTCCCATTAGTTCTTGCCGAGATGTTGCTGGGTCTTAATGCAGTCCACACTAGGGGTGCCCCTTATTTTACCGGTAGTGCTCTATTGCTGCAGGTAGTCTCTCAACTCTTCTTTTCCTGTATTTCTCCTAGGTTTTTCCACTCAGCTCTCCTTCTTCGGTGTTTTCTCTTATTTTTCGCTTAACTCTCTTTTTTCTTTATTTTCTCAGATTTTCCACTCAGCTCTCCTTTTTCTTTGTTCTCTTAGGTTTGGTTGATAGAGAAGGTGAATTTGTTGAAGAAGCCCATGTTTGACAGTTACAGTGTGAAGTCCTTCATTCGTCATATGGTTTTTTGGCTGCCCTCCACCGAGGCTACTTGATCGGATTACCTCAGTTCTCTAACCAGGGAGGACATTTCCTAGCTATGCCCTTGGTTGAAGATATCTTCCATGACTACTGCGACCGTGGGCTATTCGGGGGTTCTATTAGTCGGCTTAAAGCTAGCCACCGTCTATTATCCTTATTGCATTCTTCGCCAATTTGGGCGTACCCAGATTTGTCCCAAAACTTTTGTGAGCCATCTGTACAGTCATCCTCACCGATCCCCTTTCCTGAGTCAGTATCAGCGGGCTTGGTCTTCTCGACTAAGGATACTGGTTGGCAATGATTTTAACAGTGGGTTTTCTACAAGTTACAAGGCTTGGCTGCAAACGAAGGTAGAGCACCGGGCAAGACAAGAAGGGGATGCAAAAAGAAGGAGGACTTGATCTTACTTTGTTGTACCTTGATATTTTCCTTGTTTTCCTTTTTAGTTTTTTTTTTGGATGAGGACTTGCGAGCCTCTTTTATATCTTTTGAAAACTGTATTGTTAAAGTCATTAATGAAAGTTTCTCCACTTTTTGGTTTACGATGGCTTTTCCTTTTTCTTTTTTTTAAAAAGAATTTATTTTTATAATATAATATTTTTATTAGAGAAACTTAGAGCAAGCTTTTGCATTGATCAACTACTTGAAACATGGTTACAAAGAGGGAACTCTGAACAAAGGTTTAGGTCGAACTTCTAACAGAAGCTGCCTATGTATCACGAAGAAGGGAATCAGGTCATGACATAGTTCAGGACTCAGGTTACACTCGAGTATTGATGCTTTCTTTTTGTGAGCTTTTCCCTCAGGGGTAGAATCTTTTTAGCCTGTCTGAGTTGATAGGTGTAGAGAAAATATTTTTGTCCAAATCCATAAAGATGGCAGCACCTCTTGATGTCAGTGTCTTGATGAGATAGGGTCCGGCATAATTGGGCTTGAACTTACCCCTTGGATTAAAGATGGGAGCTCTGATCTCTTTGAGGACTAAGTTACCTTCCTTCAAGTTTCACGATTAACCTTCTTCTTAAATGCTTAAACTATCCTTCTCTGATATCCTTGAACGTAGAATAGGGCTCTGAGCCTCCTTTCCTAAAAAAGGAGCAACTCTTCAAATCTTTCCATCTGTAATTCTGACTCGGGGATATTGCTTTCAGCCATTACTCTTAGAAATGGGACCTCTAATTCTATGGGCAGAACAACTTCCATTGCATAGACCAAAGCATAGAGTGTTGCTCCAGTAGAAGTTCTAATCGATGTTTGGTATCCCCAAAGCACAAATGGTAACTTTTTCAGCCAATCCTTGCTTCTTTCTATCATTTTCTGTAGGATCTACTTCACATTCTTATTTGCGGCTTCAACAGCTCCATTGGTTTGAGGTCTATAGGGAGAAGATGTGTGGCTGACAATCTGATACTCCTCCATGAGGTCTAAAACTTCTCTTTGAAAGTGGGAACCGCTGTCTAAAATTATCTTATGTGGGACTCCGTACTGATATATGAGATTTTTCTTGATGAACCTGGCTACTTAGGAGGCTTTCAAGACTGAGTACGAGGCTACTTTGACCCACTTTGTGAAGTAATCAATTTCCACGAGAATAAACTCGTGTCCATTCGATGCCTTGGGTGTAACCTTCCCTATGACGTCGATTCTCCAAATTGAGAACGGCCAGGGCGAGGTCATTTTATACAGCTAAAATGGCAGTACATGCATGAGATTTGCGTGGATTTGGCACTTTTGGCACCTCCAGACAAACTGATGGCAGTCTGCTTCCATGATCATCTAAAAATATCCTTGGCGCAGGATCTTTTTAGCGAGCATCATCCCGCTCATGTGAGGTCTGTAAACTCCTCTATGAATTTCTCTCATCACCTCGTGTCCCTCTTCCGTGTCGACACAAAGCTTATTGACTCCTAGGTATCTTCTTTTGTACAATTTTGCCCCACATATTACGAATTGTGTAGAAAGTCTCCTGATAGATCTCTAGTCCTTTTTATTGGCTCGGCTTGGATATTCTCCCTTCTTGATGAAATTCTAAATGTCGTGATACTATGGTAACTCGTCATTGGCTTCTTGGGTAATAGCGATGTTGCTGATCGCAGGTAGATCCTTTTATTGAATTTTCAAAAGCCTCATCCTTATCTCAAGGGTATGTTTATCATTGATGCCAAAGTGGCCATGGAATCAGTGAACTTGTTCTGCAATCTCAAAACATGAATAAATACCACATTTTCAAAGCAAACGATCATTAGCTTGAGCTCTCGGTGATATTGAACCAGATTTTATTCTTTAACCTTCCACTTTCCCTTTGCCTGGGATACGACTAGAGCTAAGTCTCCTATAAACTCCAACTTTCTTGCCCCTAGTTCTAAGGTGGCTTCTAATCCGGCTAAGAAAGTTTCGTACTCGACCAGATATTTAGTGACCTCCAAACGCAACGTAAAAGCCAAAGGAATAAGAGAATCATCGAGAGTGACAAGGAGTATTCCTATCTCGTAACTATATATGTCACGCCCCAAACACCAGGGTCACGCGAAAGTCTACCAAAACACCCATTTAAGAAAATAAGGTTTGGAGTTGGAACACCATAAACTCAAAATATTACAACATTTGGATAAAGATTCCCAAGTTTATCTCTCATAAACAAAAATTATGCAAACTCATACATGAATAAGTATATCGCCAAAAGGTGTACAAACTAGCCTTCAAAAACAGGCATCACATGTATAAGTACATGTCCAAAATAGGAAAAACTACTGCATCTCTCCATCACCACAAGCATCTAGGTCAACTCCACGTGGTCACCTGAAAATATTTTTACAGCAAAACCCCACACCGTGAGCTGAAGCCCAATAGGAAAAGACAATAAAACTATAAAGCAGGCTATGCAATTATATGGTGGGAGCTAACTCGACCACGAAAGCCAAAAAAGTTTTTCTCTCAAAAACCACAAGTTTTTCAAGCCAACATGGGCCTAAAAAATGATTTTATCTCATAAAACTCCCATTTTTATCCTTCAAATTATGCATATCATCATAACAGCTATCATGCCACAGTTAAGGAAAAGTTATAATAAAACAGTAATCAAAACATGATCTTTGTTCACTCGGATCATATAACCGGAATCAAAATATTATTTTTTCACTCGGAACACACAACCGAGGAAAATAAAAAGGTAAAATAGTTTTTCTCCACTCGGATCACTCAGCCGAGGAGAACACAGTAAAATGTGATCTTATGTACCAACTCTGTCCCACACAGATAAAGTAACAACTATAGACTCTTGCCCATTACCCTAGTTACCACTTAAGGCCAGCTAGGTAATGACAAGCTCTATACTGAGTCACGACAATATAATTACTCAATTTGCGGATCATGCCCGAGGATCCAGAGCACCCACCAACCACTCAATTTACGGGATTCAACCTGAAGGTACAGAGCACCTACTCTTAATTAATGGGACATGAGCCCAAGGGTACAAAGCACCCAATCACTCAATTTACGGGGACTAACCCGAAGGTATAGAGCACCTATGCTGCGCACATTTTTGGACTTACATCGAGGAGCAATGGAAGCCCAACTCATCACAAACAAACCCATTGTCCTGGTACATCTATGGATAATATTTAAAACCCAGCCGTAGCTCAACTACGAAAAATAGTAAAATAGTTTTACGTCGCATGTATATAGAAATGAATAATATTTAAAACCCAGCCGTAGCGTAATTGGGCAACCGTCACTATCACGTTCCAACACCCAGGTCACGTGAAACACTCACAGCAAACTTCCAAGGAACAAGAAACTTGATCAAAAGGCTCACAAGGATGAAAAAGAACATTTTCCCAAACATTCGGCCAAAAGCGGATGAAAAACGATTTGGAAAACTTGACATACCTTCACTCTTTTGGGCATAAATTTTTCTACAAAAAGAATTTGAAGTTGAAAGAGGTGCCATTGGAAAGAAGACTTTTAGGGCTTCGATTTGAGTACAAGAACAACCCAATTCCGAGTCCGGATGAGGGAGATATGATCAAAATAAAAAGACCCAAAAATGGCCCTACAGACCCGGCGCTGGCTAAGCGCTCGTAGAGTGCTTGAGCGCCCTTCAACAGAAAGCAGTGCTTGCTAGGCATCCGAAAGGCGCTTGAGCGCCCTTCAACGTCCATTGACGGTCCAAAATGTCCCAGTTCTGAGTTTTTGCCCAAAAATAAGTTTCTCAACTCCCAAAACATGTATAAACCCGAAATTAAAGCCTCCAAATACCTTTTTAACACCCTCGGATATACCCAAATCCAAAATTACCACAGAACCTTGAAAGGAACATCTCAAAACTCGTTTTCATCCAACTAAAATCAACTCAAACACCTTTTTGAACCAAAATTGGATTTAACGAAACATAAATCGGTTGTCCATGCATTTTTAACCGGTCAAAATACTTATAATTGCACGTAGTACCCTTATACAGCAGTAGAATCTGAGATGCTATCTCATTGGGTTAAAAACTCGATGCCTCGATTTACGTGCAAATTTAAACTTCATCGAAATCAAATTCTGTCCGGATGGATGCGTAGACCACGAAGCCAATACTAAGGATCTATTGTCTGATCGTCGAAAATTGAATCCCGGGCCCCCGAGAAGTTAGATATAAGGCATAGAGAAAAATGAGGAAACTAAGGAGTTATGTTTTGAAAATATCTTTTAAAAATATCTAACTCCAGATATTTATAGACCTCCAAAATATATTTTTTTAATTTTTAAAATTCGTACCACAACTTCCCACAACCCCCAGGACCAACCCCACAAAATCTCTGAACCCGAAGATGCATTAAAACCACATTTTTCTAGAATCCCGCTCCAGGCCTCCACCGCTCGACCGCACACCCACCGCTCGAGCGGTCATCGCTGGGTGAAAACCTGAACCAAAGAAGCAAGATCATACTTTAATCCCTACTCCCGTGAACACTTAAATCATTTCAAAAAAATTAAAACGGGTCAGGGTCTCACAACTCTCCCCCTCTTAAAGGAATTTCATCCCCAAAATTCAACACTGCAACAACACTACAACTCAAGCCAAACACTGTCCCGCCACTATCAACATCTCTGATACAAACCCAGCAATACTGCACAACAGCAGAAATGCCTCAGCAACTGAAATTCCAAATTGGTCGTCACACAAGGAAAACACGACTAGAAGATTCAATCTCCATATAGACTGCTCGCACGGGTAAATTGTACTGATATTACTGTCATCGAGGAAACATCGGATCAAAATCCAACTTACATCGCTAATCTTCAAAACACAGCTCTCACTGATCACAACCCACTCTGGAGATAAACGTATCACACGAAATCAATCCATCACGGTACTTGATCTCAGACCTGCTCCATTCCATGACAGGACATAGAGACTACTACCCCTTCATTCCCATTGCCACTCACACAAAATTTTTTCCCAAGTTCTGTCGATCACTGACTTTAATACCACATCGCTATTCTGTTGATGCTAACATCACCATCACTAAGGCTACCAAGTTGCTGATCCACGAGCAACAACACAAACACGCGACTCTAGGACATCAAAAAACGCATCTCAGCTAACCCTCAAACCGTCATCCTCTATCACAAACCACAGTTCTCACCTCGGAAAAACATCAGGTGGTACACCATTGTCCTAAACAAGGTTCCACACGACCAAAAACCAATCCGGCATCACAGCCACAAGTCACATGATTCCAGCAGGTCACTCGACCAAATACGTCATGTAGACAAAACATCACATAGATATCCAACACCCTATATCAACCAAATCATAACTCCCGTGCAACAGCATGTTAGTACTCATCTCAATGTCTCGCCATCAAATCATTGATACCAAATTGCAGATCACCCTAAAACAAACATGGTCGTTGTGGTGTTGGGATTTAGGAGTCAAAAATAGGAGAATTCAAAGATATTTACAAAAATATTTTAACACTTTAAAAGCCAAAATTTGAAAATTTCTTTTTATTAAAAGTAGAGTTGCCACTTAGTTTTTAAAAAAAAACTCAGAAAAATAAAATAGCTACTAATCTTTTGAAATGTAAACCAGATAAAAAGGGTTCGGAGGCTAAGGTACGAATCGGAAAAGGTGTTAGGTACCCCGTTCGCCCAACCGTAAGGTTAGCATCTACTAATCATCATTGGTTGTTTAATAGAATTTCTCAAATGTATGCAAATAAAAAAAATGACAGCAAAGAGAGAATATTCAAAATCAAATATAAAAATTACATAAAATATGTACATAACATTCCACAAAAAATAAATGTCAAAAGAAAAATCTTAAATCCTATGACATGCAATTTCTAACTAAAATGATACATGGAGTACACCCACATGCAATTTTAAAAAAATGAACTAACTAATATGATTTGTGTGAAAGAATAAAAATATGGTAGAAAATGCTAGAATCACCTAAACATGAATTATTAATAAAACAAACTAAGTTATTCTAAACATGCATTCTAAAAAAAATAATCAAAATATGCATATTACAAAAATGAATCGAATTAGCATTAAAGAAAAAAAACTAAATGTAAAAAAATGTATAAAAATTAAAAGAAGGCTTATTAACAAAGAAAATAAGAGTTGCATGAAAAAAGAGAATTTAAAGATTAAAAGAAAAAGATAATAATGAAAAATTTATAAAAGAAAAATATGCTATAATGGAAAGATTAGAAAACATTCATTTGAATTACCAAAAGAAAACTTAACTACTCACTTAACTATTCTCATTTTAAGAAAATTACATTTAAAGGTGATAACTACCTTAAAAGATTTTTTTATGATTTTTGGGTTTAATAAAAAAAAGAAATGATAAAATAAGTTTAGTATTATGAAAAGAAAATAAAATTATAGAAAAGAGAGAGAAAAAGAAAGGAAAAGAAAAAAAATAAAAAAATTAAGTAAGAAAATAAAATTACATTACAAGGAGAAGAAAATGAAGCTACATTAAAAGAAAAAAAAAGGATGCTAGAAAAGAAAATTACATTGCTATTAAAAAAAAAGAAAAAAAATAAAAAATAAAGACTAATAGAAAGAAAAGAAAGAAAAAAGAATTTTATAAGAAAAGACTAAAAGAAAATGAATGCTAAAATGGATATTATAAGCTAATAATGGAAAGAAAGAAAATAAAGAGCAATGGAACATTAGCATTGATAAGAAAAGAAAAGAAATGCTAGTAATAAAATAAGAAAAGGAAAAGAATAAAACTATTAAAAGAATATTAAAACTACTACTTGAAAGAAAAGGGCATTAAACTAAGATTACTATAAAGGAAATGAAAAGGAAAGCTAAAAGAAATTAAATATAACAATTGAACTAAAATGTGAAACGTAGTATTAATTACTACATTCACATAAATGTAGGTGCATTATTATAACAATTGACAACATTATTAAGTTGTAATTGCTAAAGTATGTTAGCACCATTTAATGGTTTAATAAGCTTAATGTAGATAAATAAAGAACTAAAACAAGTACACTAAATAAGCTAAAAATTGAATTTAAATATAAATGAAATAACTATAAGCAATAAAGGAAGTAACAGAAATAGAACAATTAAAGTAATCCGGTCACTCCAAAAGAGAGAAAATGGAGCTAGAAGGGCCAGAGATCTAAACAAGTTACCTAAATTGCCGGGGAATCCTCAAGTTGTGGAATGTGCCTCGGCGTACCAATCCTCGGGTGGAAATCCAAGATAGGATTGCAATGTAGGCATTGGAAGGCTCGGGTCTTAGTACCTCGGCAGAGGTTTGGCGTTGAGGCTCGGGATTGCTCGATATGTCGGCAGAGTCTCTCTATCAAAATTCGTACTGAAAACGTACGCTGGGGTACGGTATTTATAGAGTTTATCAGCCAATGAGATGCTGCTACATTTAAGGGACACGTCAGGCCATTTAGAGTTTGGGGTCGCCACAATGAGAGTTAGCGGTCGCCAGGTTTTTATAAGTTTCCACAAAGTTCCATGGCGGTCGTCACAATGGGAGTTGGCGGTTGCCATTATTGAAGATGGTGGTCGCCACTTTGGGCTAGGGTCTATACAAAGTTCTATAGCGGGTGCCATGAAGAGAGTTGGCGGTCGCCTTACTTGGGCAGCAAGTTTCTATAGTTCAAAAAAATTTTATTGGTTTAAAGATTCTTGGTTCAAATACCGAGCTTGGATCACTTTTCAAGGATTGTATCGAGGCACTAATCCATCTGTTTTCATCATCGAATTCGCCTAAGATTAGATGGGATCAAATTGGGGTGCCTACAGTTACCCCTCTTTGATATAACTTGCGTAGCAGCGCGTGAAGCAAGTTATATCAAAGATCCAGAGACAACAACCATTTGACAGAGCCGTCAATCTTAGGCCATGAGCACACAATCATTCGTATGATGTTGGTCGAACTCGAATTTTCATCGAGCTGCCTACGTACCCCTTTGCTAGGGATCAAACCAGAACGTAGTTCACGGGATAAAATGCGAGATGCAATGATAAGGAACATGATGTGGATGCTAACATGAATAAATGCTAACATGATGTAGACATTTACATTGTAGTGAAGATATAATGCGAGAGGAGGGTTTTGATGTCATAACACGGATCAAGAAGAGGATCAACCAGTTTTAGGTCAGGAAGGGACCGGGGAGTCAGTTTTAGGTAATGAGGAGGACCAACGAGTCAGTTTATGGTCGTGAGGAGGACCAACGAGGCAGTTTAAGGTCGTGAGGAGGACCAACGAGTCAGTTTAGGGTCGTGAAGAGGACCGATGAGTTAGTTTAAGGTCATGAAGAGGACCAACGAGTCAGTTTAAGGTTGTGAGAGGACCAACGAGTCAGTTTAAGGTTGTGAGAGGACCAACGAGTCAGTTTAAGGTCGTGAGGAGGACCGATGAGTTAGAATCCAAGGACTCAGCTGGGGATTAATATGATCGAGTTAAGACCCAAGAATTCGGAACAAGGTGCGGGATTAAAAGCCAAGTCACCACTGAAAATGAAATGGGTAAAATAATTGAAAGCCTGGTTACGGCTTAAACTTTTACCAGAAGAAATACGCACAAAGGATAAGAGTTTAAAGTTATTTTGTTGTTAAACACACAAGATTTTCTTTAAGAAACTGCCAAAATTACTATTTTCATAAAATAAATATTTTAATCAAAGTTTTGTGAAAATCATTTTTGTTAATGAACAAATAAGAAGATAATAACATAATTGAGAAAAACAAAAAGCCCCAAATAGTCGCTAAAATATCAGGAAGGTGAACTCGCATAGGGCCGCCAACTTCGAAGTTGGCGGTTGCTATAATGTGGGTGACGTGACGGTTGACGTGTAGGCAGACGCCAAGATAAAATCCTTCTGACACGGCGGCCGCCGGGTAAAAACCCTTCCAACATGGGGGTCGCCGTGTGTCGTTTCAAGAAACCAACGGTCGCTCATATTGGAGTTGGCGACCGCCAACTTTGAGCGCGTACACGGTTCTTTAAAGCGTGCAGACTTGGCTCATTTGCACCTTTCACTTTCTCTCTCTAGCCTCTCGTTCCTTCTCGAATTCTCTCTGCTTTCTCGCTTCTTCTTGTTCTTTCTTCCTACTTTTTTGCTACTTCTCAGTTTCAAACTCACGCGATGTTCACCTTGCTTCTAGTGATCCCATTCCTCTTCATGGCGAGCTAAGGCCATGGGGATGATGACCTTAGGGCACGACGGGACCCCTCTGCTACTGGGGTTCTTCCATGCGTGCCCCTTCTACCAGTGGGGATGCTCCTACGCAGCCTGTTGCTGAGATGGATGCACTTGAGGCAGAGCTTGCCTCTCGCCGAGTTGCTGAGGAGGCACGAGCAGCTGCTGAGGCTCAAGCGGCTGCTGATGCTGCTGTAGAGGCCACGGTGGATGACTTTTTGGCCTTCGATGCTGGAGACGGTCATCCGGCACCTTTCGACCCACGTACGTATGATCCCCTACCTCATCGCGCAGTTCCACGTGGTTTGAGGCGCTATAAGCCCCCAGAGGATGCGATTTCTGCCGACATTCTATTGCGGGAGCCCGACCATCATATGTCTCATCAACGTCCATTGGTTGGTATCCTATCCCTACTTGTTTCAATACCAGAGCATGGAATATCAAACGTAGACGCATGTTTAGGATTCCCCCATATGATGTGATTTAATGATAATTTTTGATGCGTTGCATGATTTTGATGCGAATGTTGATTGATGAATGATAATTGGGATTTGAGTTTAGCTTAGGTACCCATGCAATGGAGATCAAAACAGTAGGGACAATTAAGATCTTTTAAACAATCAATCCTGTTAGGTTTACATTGATGCCTCTGGTTTTGCTCATTTCATACCCCTGTTAGGTAGAACGAGCAATGACCGGGTATGGCTGACACCCTTAGCCAAGCGGTGGTGGGATACCACCAACACTTTCCCCTTCACCACTTTTGAGCCTATTCTGACGCCTTTGGATTTTTCCCTCATCACCGGCATCCGAGTTGGAGGAGCTTCCATCCCCTTTGATCCCACCATTGCGCAGTCCGCTGATGCGTTGCTGTATTTCCTTGGGGCTGTCCCCATGCAAATGGACCGGGATTGAGTCAGATACACATAATTATTTGACCCCTTCCGACACTTTTAGTGCACCGAGCCTTGCCACTACGAGTGGGTCTCCCGAGGCTTTCTTATGTATATGTTCGGTACCTCTTTGTTTTCGAACAAGGAGAATACCGTTCATTTGCATTATTTGGGTGACCTGGCTCATCTTAACCGGGTTGCTAGCTATGACTGGGGAGGCGCTGCTCTGGCTACTCTCTACAGTTTTATGCGGACCTTGACCCGATTCCCTCAGGAGCTCAGTATCGGGGGATACTGGAGGGGAGGTATGACTTTATTTCTGCAGTTCTTCATCCATTTCTGTTATCTGTTATTTCTGCTTGCTGACATCTTCTTCTTTATAGTTATGAACTTATGAGTTCCTCGGGCTTCACGTCCCGGCGAACTTTGTGGCAGACCCTCTGGTTATTCCATGTGCACCCCGGTGGTCCCGTGGGCTGAAGGGAGGAAAGCCAGAGGGAAGGATCTCGACCGATTCTGGGTGTCTTTGGATCGGCTGACCCCCGACCAGGTATCTTTATTTACTATTCAATACATTGCTTTATGTATTACACTACTTACTACGTTGTTCACTGACTGCATTGCACTGTTCACTGCACTGTACTGTACTGCCCTGCACACTATTCACCATACCGTATTACTTACCATTCCTTGCATTGTATTGTACTTTGCAGGTCCACTGGGGTGTCTTGAGAGGGGTAGAGGATAGGGCCTGCGCAAATCTAATGCACAGCCGTGATATCGCGGCGAGGCGTATCCTGCTGGAGGGCCCATTTGGGCGGGAGTACTACCTAGGAGAGTGAGTGGTTTGCCAGTCATTCGGCCTAGATGACTTTCGGATCCTAGTGGTTTCTCCGGCCTGTATGTGCCGGACCGAGGATCTGGGCTTGGTCGACCTTCTGCTAGAGACCGTGGGGACCCCTGCTATGGAGCTGCTTGTAGCGGAGGGACTACATGGCTTGGGCCCGGGCTCATTTGATGGGGCCACTAGGACCCGGCCCGATTGTCCCAGGAGGCCGGAGACGAGGCCCGACACTAGAGGCTATGGGCATTGGTGCTGGAGCTGCTACTGCTGCTGCTGATGCTGGGGCTACGGCTGCTACTGGAGCAGCTGTCGGATCTGCTGCTTGGGATGCTGCTGGTGGGAGGGGCCCAGAGTTGCCATGGGACGTCCAGACTGTGATTTACGGCTTCCCCTTCTCTCTGTCGGTTCCTGTTCTGTCAGAATCAGAGTTTATGGCTGATATCGGCCAGGTTTGTATTCTACCTTTTCCTCAGTTACTTGTTTTATCTGTCTAGTCTTTTTTGAACTATTTTCTTCTTTAGGTCGATCAGGCTTGGTTAGACCGGGCGATGCTGATGATTACCGGCTTGAGGGTACTGGTCCGACAGATGGATTCCCCAGTTAGAGGTCGTGGTTCCCGGGCATCTTCTCGAGCTTGTTCCAGAGGGTCTGCTTCATCTGCTCGGAGCCGATCTAGAGTCGTTTCTTCCTCCAGTACCAACGATGGTGACGACTTTGACAAACTCTTCGAGGATAAAAGTTCGGACGAGGCTGGTCTTTCCTCCCGCCGGGTCCGCCCCAGGCACTAGTGAGAGAGAGATTTCTTCCTCCCCTGTTTCATCCTGATACATTAATTTGATGGGCCTGCGTGTCCCTGTTAGAAATATACACTTATCTGCTTCATGGCCCTGCGTGCCCCAGTTTTGTTGCTTATTGGGCCATGGTGCCCCGATTTACATTATATTGCTTTTTATGCATCTTTAGAGCCTTCGTGCCATTTGCTTGCTTTATTATTCTGCTGCATGTTTTTTCCTTATTTTGTTACTCAAACTGTCGTGGATGCGTAGTTCTGGCGCCACGACTGATACAAATCACAAAGACTGCAACCTGTCCCATACCCGCCATGTTCAAACATAGCGGTCGTCATAACAGCACATGGCGGTCGCCACTTTCCCAAAATGTGAAGCTGGCGGTCGCCCTTTTCAACATGGCAAGCGCCTGGTCAAAGGAATGATGCCACTGTACTATGCTTTTTGGAGTTGGCGGTCGCCAATTTCAAGATGGCGATCGCCACATTGATTATCCTTTTTGCAGAAATTTTGATTTCTTACTCTTTTCTACCTTATAAATATAGCCTTGAAGGCCCCATTTGCTGTTTCTTGGGCTCATATGGCTTCTCCTCTTTCTCTATGAATCGAAACACTCTCCCATATCGAGCGTTTGAACTTTGCCCCATTTGGCTTGAATGCCCTTTTCTCACTGAGGACCGTGAAGATTAAGAAACGCTTACTGATGGCTGCTGCACAACTGTGGGATCCGCAGTCCCATGTCTTTCGATTTGGCCTCGAAGAACTCTGTCCCACTGTGGAGGAGTTTGCTGCCATTTTAGACTTGGTTCCGCAAGGTTCTGTTGTCGTTCCTACTCCCTTTCTCTCAGATCGGCAGCAGGTGATGTATTTTTGTGGTCTATCCCGGATAGAGGCTTCCCTTCTGACCTCGGGTGACTGTCTTGACATCTCATAGCTTATTGAGAGATTTCATCCTACTGGTGACCTCAGCGATCTAGACTTTCAGCTACAGCGCCGTTATGCACTTTGCTTCTGCCTCCTTGCCCAATATCTCCTTGTCCCTTTTGATGGGCAGGTTAGTTGTGTCCTGGTTGACATTACTGGCCAAATGTGGATGGGAAAAAACTTCGTGCCCTTGGTTTTTGCTGACACACTGCTGGGCTTGGACGTTGTTCATCGTGGTAAAACACCACCTTTGCTGGCAGCCCCTTACTTCTCCAGGTGATTTTAACATCTTTCTTTATATCAAGTTCCCTGTTATACTGCAAATGTCTTTCTCTTACTGTGCTAACTTTTGCTATAGATCTGGCTAATTGAGAAGTTAAACCTTATACAGAAACCTCCCACTGATAGACACAATGCTGCTGCTTTCCTTTACCGTCCGCGTTATCAGATATGTGATACTGAGGCATCTTGGTGACAATATCTTTCCTCTTTGACTGGTTCAGACATTACCTGGCAGTGCCCTTGGTGGCGGATTCCTGCTATGACTCTGACCACTATGGATCATCCTAGTGTGCTGCTTATTGGTCTATCCCAAACTTCTTTCTACTACTCCAGTCGAATCATGCAGCGTTCGGGCGGAGTCAGACTATTTTTCCCAACATTCGAGACCATCTATTTTCTTCTACACTGCGAGCTCCTTTTCTAGCACAGTATCGGGATGCCTGGCCATCTCGCTCGTTGATGGAGATACACAAGTTGTAGTGTCCTGATCTTTCTGCTGAATACAAGACATGGTTGACACAAGATAGGGAGGGGAAACAAGTAGCGAAAAGGAGGAGAATTTGAGGGCCTCTGCTTTGTTTTGAAAATTTCACAATTTTCCTTCATTTTGTTTATAGAGTTTGGGACTTGTGTGCCCTCCCTTTATTTAAGAACTTTGTAGTTTTGTCTATAGTAATGAAAAACTTCCTACTTTATGTTTAAGATGGTTCGAATTTGTCCAAAGCTTTAATGACTTTATTATCAAAATTCAAGAATTAATTTGCAGTGGTCTTACTCAGATTCAAGGATGGTTAAAGATAAAGAAAGTGGTCGAATTTCTTAAAGAAGCTGCCTACGTATCCCAAAAGATGGAATCAGGTCTTAACGTAGTTCGAGCTCGATTTTTCTTCAGGTATTGATACTCTCCTTTTGTAGTGCCTTAATTTTTGCTAAGGTCACCCTTTCGAGTTTTCGGCCTTGCAGGCTGCTCTAACTTTTACCTGAGTTGCCTTTTCAGTTTTCAACTCAGTGAGCTTTTCTTTTATCTTTATTTTTACTTTAGGGATAGTACTTCTTGAGTTGATCAAGGTTTACTGGAGTGGAGAATACACAGCCATCTAAGTCCATGATAATGACTGCACCACCAGTCATGATGGTTTCAATGAGAAATGGTCCGGACCAGTTTGGGTTGAACTTGCCCTTTGGGTCGAAGATAGGAGCTCTAATTTCTTTAAGAACCAGATCTCCCTCTGTAAGATCTCAAGTCTTGACCCTTTTGTTGAACGCTCGGGCTATCCTTCTTTAGTAACCTTGTACATGAAATAGAGCTTGTAGCCTTCTTTCATCAAATAGGAGCAACTCCTCCATCCGGTTCCTTTGCCATTCTGCTTCTGAAATACTAATCTCGGCCACTGCAAGGATTTCCACCTCAATGGGAAGAACAACTTCTATCCCATACACTAAAGAGTATGGCGTAGTTCCGGTTAAAGTTCTGATCGACGTTCGGTATCCCCAGAGTACAAATGGTAGATGCTCTGGGAAATCTTTGTGCGAATTGATTGTCTTTTGCAAAATTTTCTTGATGTTCTTTTTCGCTGCCTCGACTGCTCCATTTGTTTGTGGCCGATATGGCGAGGACTTATGAGCCACTATCCGATATTCCTTGAAAAGATCCAGGACTTCTCCTTGGAAATGTGAGCCATTATCCGAAATGACCTCGTGCAGAACTCCGTACTGACAAATGATATTTTGCTTGATGAACTTGGCAACATGAGAGGCCTTCAATACTGAGTAGGAAGTTGCTTCCACCCACTTAGTGAAATAGTTAATGGCCACTAAGATAAACTCGTGTCCATTAGATGCCTTCAGTGTTATTCTGCCAGTCACGTCGGTGCCCCATACTGAGAACGGCCATTGTGACGTTAGATAATACAGCTAAGACGGGGGAACGTGCATGAGGTTTGCATGAATCTGGCACTTATGACACCTCCGCACAAACTGAATACAATCTGTTTCCATTGTCATCCAAAAGTATCCTTGCCGTAAGATCTTCTTGGCTAACATATTTCTGCTCATGTGTGATCCACAAACTCCTACGTGGATTTCTTTTATCAATTCTTGACCCTCTTTAGTGTTTACACATAGCTTGTAAACCCCAGAATGTCCTCGTTTGTACAGTCTACCACCACAAATGGCAAACTGCGCAGACAGTCGTCGCATCGCCTGTTTGTCCTTTTTACTGGCAAACTTGGGATATTCTCCTTTTTCAATGAAGGTCTGGATGTCAAAATACCATGGAAGTCCGTCTGTGCTTTCTTCGATAGCGGCTGTCATTTCATATGCCGGCTTCCTTTTTTGCTCAATTATCAAAGGTCTCATCCGAACTCTGGGTGGTATGTCAATCATATCATCTACGTACACTTCGACCTCATTATGTATCATGTCGTGCAATAAGGTAGTGGCAGCCCTTTGATAGGTTGTCCCGGTATTTTTCAAGCCAAATGGCATAACACGATAACAATAGGTGTCCCAAGGCGTGGTAAATGTCGTATTCTCTCTGTCTTCGGGATCCATCAAAATCTGGTTGTACTCAAAAAAATCGTCTATGAATGATAGAAAGGCATGCCCCACTGTACTGTTTACCAAGACGTTGATGTGTGGCAACGGAAAATCATTTTTTGGGCTACCCTTGTTGAGATTCTAGAAATCCACGCAGACTCGGATGCAACCGTCCTTCTTTAAAATTGGCACTATATTGGCTATCCACTTTGGATACTCAGTTACCATTAGGAATCCAGCGTCGATCTGTTTGGCAACTTCTTTTTTGATCTTCAGAGTCCATTCTGGTCAGATGCGTCTTAATTTTTCTTTGACTGGTTAAGTATCGGGGTATAATAGAGGGATATGGTGCTGGACGATATCGGGATCAATTCTGGACACATCTTCGTAAGACCATGCAAACACATCTTTGAATTCTTTTAATAAAGTTATTAATTATTCTTGTTCAGCTGAGGACAAAGAAGAACCAATTTGAACATTTTGCGGGCTAGTTTCATCACCCAGATTTATTGACAAAGTTCTTCAATTATTGGTTGGGCACACATTTCTTCTTCTCTTTTTATTAAAAAATTTATTTCTTCAGAGACATCCCCGTCGAATTCAAAATCGTCAAAAAATGTATGAAATAAATCAAACAAAGCAGAGTAACCAAAAATTTCGTTTATTTCATAAAAAATAGTGGGGATTACAAACTCGATAGCAAAGGAAGAAGGGGGAGCACCAACAGATGTGCCCTCGATTACAGACTCAAACTCGATCTCAGACTCGGGACAGACAAAGTGCACATCATCAGACTCGACAATACAGTTCTTTACTTCCTTTGTGGCGGCGCCAACAATGAGCCGGGTACAGTCAGCCGGTGCGTTGAAACCCATCATGTAACAGTCTGATTCATTTATATGCAGCTGAGTCATCTTCTCGTGGAACAACATTCCCAGGTCGGTACCGTCGAGTTTGTCAGCCCAATCCTCCTTCTTTTCTTTCTTCTCTCCTTCCATTGTTTCTTTCTCCTCTGTGTCGGACAACTGGTGGCTGAAAAAGATCTCCAACCCAGGCAGCTTTTGATTAGTTTCTTCATCAATCCATGGTTCTAGAAAGCCACAATATGGGAAGTCTTCCCCTTCCTTGATGAAGTATCCATTCAGTGTTCCAAAATAATTGGCCTTTCGTTTCCTTCTAGGCCCTTCCAAATCTTCTTCTGTCGGTTCATACCCAAGACCGAAACGGTGCGAAGTTGGCAATACCTAAATGGGTTTCGAGATTCCCTGTAGTTTACGTCCCAATCCCATACCGGGGAAGAAAGACATTCTTCTCATCATGGTTATGGCCTTTGGGTTGACATATCTTTCTTCCTCATACATAAGTGTTTAAATATCCTGTACTTTATCAAATTGAAAATCACTTAGCAACACATCATCTTCACCGTGCTGAACTTCTAGCAAAGTTGTACCTTCTCCTCCCTTTGGGGGATGGATGCTGTCCTCTCCATGAATGGTCAAAACTGTCCCATCCTTTATCAATTTTAGTTTCTGGTGAAGGGTAGACGGCACTGCCTGAACATTCGGGTCATGTAGCCACGGCTTGCCCAGTAGCAGATTGAAGGAAGCTAGGACGTCTAGTACGTGAAACTCTACGGACGTTTCCAAATGTCCCACTGAAACGGCGAATGACACCAGTCCCAGTACATCCCTTCTAGTGCTGCCATAGGCCTGCACCCCTTGATTGCAGGGAGTAAATTGGTTGGGCCTCATCCCCAAGCAGATGGCTGTTCTTAATGGGCAAACATTCAAGGTGGACCCATTATCGATGAGGGTTACTGGGACCCATTTTTCCAGGCACTTGACAGTGATGTGGAGTGACTTGTTGTGACTTTTTCCTTCAGCGGGAAAATCCTTATTAGAAAAGGAAATGACTTTTGGTTTAACTGTCGGCAAAATCAATTCGATCAATTGCTCTGGGTGGCTTCTATCAGCACGCTGACTTTGATCAAAATTTTCAGCACAGCTGCCTGTGCTTGTACGAGGCCATCAGTAGCCCCCAAATGCTGATGTTGGCTTGTGTCTTTTTCAACTGTCTCAATACGGCATCATCTTCCTCCTCTTGCTCTGTCTCCTTCTCTTTTTCACTTGGCTATCCTTTTTCTAGCTGAGCTGGCTTAAAATGTCTTTCACTTCGGGTAAGGTGCTCCACGCCATCTTCAAGGTCCCATAAGCCGGGCATGACATTATCAGTCTGTCTTATCTCATGCAAAGGGTTTTCAAATGCCCACAAGTCATTTAAGTCGCTAATGGCTGCCCTTTTTTGTCTTTCCTAATCATCTTTGATAACCCATGTATTATCAATTTCTTCCCAGATGTCCTCTTCAATAAAATTTACTTAGTGTTCACGAGCAGCCTAAAAATCGATCTATTCGGTCCCATCAGATTTCAATACAACCTTGACTAGCCAATAGGATTGCATATCGTCAACATGTATTTCTTTCTTAAAAAGTCAGGAAAGTGTAATTCCATCAAGTACATAACCAAACCTATAAGGTCTAGTTGGATAATCCAACGGCCAATCATCCACCTCGTTGTGCTCCTCTTCCTCATGTTGGTAAACCTGGATCATGAGTCGATACCAGTCCCAACCATTATCGTTCCATTCTTCCATTTTGTCTCGGCTGCCTCTAATCATCACGAATGAACAACTTATCGAATCCTTGATAGGTGGAACAAACGGGCGTGGTAGGTATGTTGAACAAATAAATTGACTCGGGTCTTCAGACTGTCCCATTGACCCCAGCCTTCCTAGCATGACTTGGTAATGGGTTAGTAGTAACGTTCAGCTTTGGGGTTGTTGATGGAGAAGGAATCACTTTGTTGTCAATGAGATTCTGGATCCCATGGCGGAGCTTCATACACTTGTTAGTTAAGTGCACGTAGATTTGGTAGAAGGCACAGTATTGGGAGGCATTATACATCGGAGGAAGTGGGTCAGGAACAGGCATGGGGTCCAATGGCTTGATGAGCCCCTTCTCAACGAGTCGATTGAGGGGGAGTGAAGACCCTCCTCGGCTTTTTTTGTTGTTGGCCATTGTTTAACTGCTGAAGGCTGTTTACTGGATGGGTGGAAGAAGAAGGATTTAAAAGGTTCACCTTGCTCGAGCGAGCAGCGGATGAATTTTGGTTGGTTGCAAGAAAAGTCCTTCGTGGTGGTTTCTGACTAGGTTCTGATTTCTCAATGTTACCGGATTGGATTGCGTCTTCTATCTGAATCCCGGCATCAAATAACTGCTCGAATGTGGAGAGTGACTGTGTAATCAGATAGCATTTTAGGGGGGGGGGGGGGTTGCAGATTCTTTACTACGATCTGGACTTGCTCCTTTTTCGAGGGCCTGTTTGTCATCTTTGTAGCTTTTCCCCTCTAACGGGTCAGAAAGTTGATGAAAGATTCCCGATTCTCTCGTCGGGTTGTCTCAAGCTCTCGAGTAGTAACGCTCAATTGGACATTGTAACTATACTGGCTGATGAAAACTGTTGCAATGTCTTTTCACGTTCTGGTTTTAGCTACATTAAGAGAGAGAAACCATTTCTAGGCTGCCCCAGAAAGAGATTGATGAAAGAGTTAGGCCTTCAATTGGTCATCAATCCCTATTGGTGACAAGGTACCGACGTACATTCAGAGATGAATTCTGGGATCTCCGGTTCTTTTAAATTTCTTCATGTTAGGCATTTTAAATTTTTTTGACAACTTCGCATTTGGGAATAGGTAGAGTCTCCCTACATCGAGCATGTATTCCTCAACTCCTTTGGCTTTCCTCATTACCTTTTCCATTCGGTCGATCTTTTTTGCCAGCGCACATTACCTAGACTGGGGAGTGTTCTCCTCTTCTACTGCAATTGGGCGGGGAACCCGTGGTGGTACCACGACTTGTGGTATTTTTGGCCCCTAGTTGTCATTCCAAAAGTTTTTGGCATTCTTATTCGTGTTATCTGGCTTCCCATTTACACCGAGCACACGGACTTGAATTGCTTATATATGTGCCTGACATTGAGTTTGAGCTTGAGTTTGCTGCTCCACAGCTCGCTGTATCTTAGTAATAGCCCTCGTCAAGGCCGTCAAATTAACTTCATTCTTTGCCATGTTAGTCGATTCAAATACTCTACAAAATCTGTTCGACTCTGATCTTACCCAAACTCGTGTCAACTGTATTATTTCCAAATCAATGGTATCCCACAGAAAAACCTAAATCCAATAAGTAGAATAGCCAGTTTTAGACAATTGATAGCAAATATCCCAGATACCCCAGAATAGCTGAAACTGAAATAATGCCCCTATCGAGCTCATACCACCAGTATAACAACTGAACATCTGAAAACCCAGGACGAGAACCAAAGGGAGTAGATCGACCAAATTCTAAAAGAAAGGTTTTATCTAAACGGGCAAAGTTTCGGTAAGACGATAGTTCTAACCCTCAAAAGACTAGTTTGACCTATGATTCTAAAGGAAAATGGACAGCGCTCTGATAGGGAAACAGATATAACCTTCTAGGATTCTGATGAAAAATGGGTAGCACAATGGAGGGATCACAAGACCAGCTCTCATGGGTATAACAAAGGAAGCAAACCTAATACAACAACCGAGATAAACTAATAATCCAAGAAGAACCCAGAGGAGAGAAAAACTACTCTAAAGGTGTTCAAACAAAACATGGGCATGTCCCCGAGAAGAAACTACTTATGTGAAGGCCAAATATGGTGAAAAGCAAAGATTCAGGTAAGAACCCGAAGGAGAAACTAACTTTTACGAAGGATAACAGAAATCTCGGGCTGATCCTGGAAAAGTACTAGCCTAATCCGAACAAAAAAATTCTAACAATATGCAATCAAAACATATAATAAAGAAAACACATAGTCCTACTAGGATTAGCTGCACCTAACTAGGGGGGGGGGTCTAAGTTCACTATACGCAAAAAGCCATGTTTGGTTAATTTGAACATGGTACCTTCTGAATAGAGTTGGGTATATACCTTCCATGCCTGGAGTGGTGCAGGACATGGTCAAATAGTATGCTCGAACTCTTTTACTACACCTATGATAGCGTACAGTCAACAAGGATTGCACGTCTCCCCAATAATCTCCGAAACGGATTAACGTTTAGGGCATCAGATCGACCAGGTAGGGGGGTTTGAAGAACAATGCATCTGCATGAAAAAATGCAAATGAGAAATTCTGATTAAGAACGAATGATGTTTTCAAGTTTAGCCTTCTTATTTGATTTTGAAAATTAGTCCCCAGCGGAGTCGCCAGAAAATACTGTGGCGTTGAAATTTAGGGATCGAAAATAGGAGAATTTAAAGTTGTTTACAAAAATATTTTAACACTTTAAAAGCCAAATTATAAAAACTCCTTTTTATTAAAAATAGAGTTGCCACTTAGTTTTTGAGAAAAACTAAGAAAAACAAAATAGCTACTGATCTTTTAAAACGTAAACCAGAGAAAAAAAGTTCGAGGGCTAAGGTACGAATCAAAAAATGTGTTAGGCATCCCGTTCGCCCAACCGTAAGGTTGGCCTCTACTAATCATCGTTGCTTCTTTAATAGAATTTCTCAAATGCATGCAAATAAAAAAAATGGCGGCAAAGAGAGAACATTCAAAATCAAGTATAGAAAATACATAAAATATGTACATAGCATTTCACAACAAATAAATGTCAACAGAAAAATTTTAAATTCTATGGCATGCAATTTCTAACTAAAAAGATACATGAGCACACCTGCATGCAATTTCATAAAAATGAACTAACTAGCATGATTTGCGTGAAAGAATAAAAATGTGATAGAAAATACTAGAATCACCTAAACATGAATTATTAACAAAACAAACTAAGCTATTTTAAACATGCAATCTAAAAAAAAATAATCAAAATATGCATATTACAAAAATGAACCGAATTAGCATTCAAGAAAAAAAAACTAAATGTAAAAAGATGCATAAAAATTAAAAGAAGGCTTATTAACAAAGAAAATAAGAGTTGTAGGAAAAAAGAGAATTTAAAGGTTTAAGAAAAAAGAAAATAAAGAAAAATTTATAAAAGAAAAATATGCTATAATGGAAAGGTTAGAAAACGTTCATTTGAATTACCAAAAGAAAACCTAACTACTCACCTAGCTATTCTCACTTTAAAAAAATTACATTTAAAGGTGATAACTACCTTAAAGGACTTTTTTATGATTTTTGGGTTTAATAAAGAAAGAAAATGATAAAATAAGGCTAGTATTATGAAAACAAAATAAAACTATAGAAAAAGAGAGAGAAAAAGAAAGGAAAAGAAAAGAAATAAAAAAATTAAGTAAAAAAATAAAATTACATTACAAGGAGAAGAAAATGAAGCTACATTAAAAGAAAAAAAAAAGATGCTAGAAAAGAAAATTACATTGCTATTAAAAGAAAAGGAAAAGAAAATAAAAAATAAAGACTAATAGCAAGAAAAGAAAGAAAAAAGAATTTTATAAGAAAAGACTAAAAGAAAATGAATGCTAAAATGGATATTATAAGCTAATAATGGACAGAAAGAAAGTAAAGAGCAATGGAACATTAGCATTGATAAGAAAAGGAAAGAAATGCTAGTAATAAAATAAAAAAGGAAGAAAATAAAATTATTAAAAGAACATTAAACTAATGTTTGAAAGAAAAAGACATTCAACTAAGATTATTATAAACGAAATGAAAAGGAAAGCTAAAAGAAATTAAATATAACAATTTAACTAAAATGTGAAACGTAGTATTAATTACTACATTCATATAAATATAAGTGCGTTATTATAACAATTGACAACATTATTAAGTTGTAATTACTAAAGTATGTTAGTACCATTTAATGATTTAATAAGCTTAATGTAGATAAATAAAGAACTAAAAAAAGTAAACTAAATAAGCTAAAAATTGAACTTAAACATAAATGAAATAACTATAAGTAATAAAGGAAGTAACAGAAATATAACAATTAAAGTAACCCGATCACTCCAAAAGAGAGAAAATGGAGCTAGAAGGGCTGGAGATTTAAACAAGTTACCTAAATTGCCGGGGAATCCTCAAGTTGTGGAATGTGCCTCGGCGTACTAATCCTCGGGTGGAAATCCAAGCTAGGATTGCAACGTAGGCGTTGGAAGGCTCGGGTCTTAGTATCTCAGCAGGGGTTCGGTGTCGGGGCTCGAGATTGCTCGATATGTCGGCAGAGTCTCTCTATCAAAATTCGTACTGAAAACGTACGCTGGGGTACGATATTTATAGAGTTTATCAGCCAATGAGATGCTGCCACGTTTAAGGGACACGTCATGCCATTTAGAGTTAGCGGTTGCCACAATGAGAGTTGGTGGTCGCTAGGTTTTTAAAAGTTTTCACAAAGTTTCATGGCGGTCGTCACAATGGGAGTTGGCGATGCCATGATTGAAGATGGCGGTCGCCACTTTGGGTTAGGGTTTCTACAAAGCTCTACGGCGGGCGCCATGAAGAGAGTTGGCGGTCACCTTACTTGGGCAGCAAGTTTCGATGGTTTGACAAAATTTCATTGGTTTGAAGATTTTGGGTCCAAATACTGAGCTTAGATCACTTTTCGAGGATTGTATTGAGGCACTAATCCATCTGTTTTCATCATCGAATTTGCCTAAGATTAGGTGGGGTCAAATTTGGGTGTCTACAGTCCCCATCAGCCGGCAAAGCAAACATGATGATCATCATCAGGCATCGACTCCAACGTAGGAGACATACATCAACCCCTTGAGTCCACAATAACAGGCTATTCGAACTCATATACAGAACTCATCACGGTCTTGCCGTTCCCAACCAAACAGTCGCGTCGGTCCGAACGGGCCACACTAACCAAGATTCCCCAATCATTGCATCCTTTCTGACTCGTATTTTACCAGGTTCTCGGAATCACCGTCCAAACAAATGGTTACGCCAAACCACAACACTTACCACTATCGACACCACTCTTCGAGAATATCCCAACTGGACTGTGCCGAAAAAATTTCCACTCAACCAAAAGCAATAATGCAACCGTACCCACACAATACAGGACCAACTGCACACAACAGTTAAGGATTTCTCTGCGGATTACTGCAAAGGACCCTTCATCTCTATATCAACTCCCTAAGCATTCTTGTCTACCAACACAACCTCACAGAGAACACCACCCAAATGGTTCAACCATTCGTTGAAACCACGAAGGATTAGTCTAACAATTGCCCAATCCTAGCGATGCACGTCCATAAGTCACAACTCCAAGGGTCACAACACGGATACAAATCCACTGAGATTCCAAAGTCTCAGGACACAACCAAAACCTGAATCAATCAAAACCTAGCATCTCTGTCTACCCGAGATGAAACAACTCACAAACAACACGTACAAGACAATCGTCTATAAGAACTCTCTCTCTCCTCCCATCCAAAGGAAAGAAAAAGGCCAACAAGAAACCATGGCCAAACCTCAGCATACTGCAAGCGTACTCACGATACTCAGCAGCACTTAGTCTCTAAGGACTTTAAAAGCCGTACCTTGAGGCCACATCGACTACAGTCACACATCTGTCGTCAATTCCAATCACAATACTCAGATCATCAGCTACACCAAACGCTCAATGCTCAGACCTTATTCACACACATGAACACCATCCATCCACATACCAGGTACAACACATACCATTGCGCCCAAAACCTCACTTCACAAGGCTGCGCTATACAACCTAACTCCTGCTAGGCGCACCACGATCACGTCACGGCCTCTCCGAGTAAGGAAACCCGATCCAGAGACCCCTCATCCAGAGTTACTAATAACTTCCACAACTATGTAGACACCTTTCGCACTTTTACTCTCAAAACACACCTCGACCACATGCATCGTACCTCACAATTTCTAACTTACCATCCCAGGATGGCTAAATCACACGGTATACTGCTGAACTTAACCACTCCACACTTCATTTTCATGGGCAAATAATGTACCCATCTCTGAACAAGGTGGAACACAAATAATCTCCAGACATATCACATCCAGGATACATCGTCTAAGCACTAACCAACTACATACACCCGGCACAGTTCTTAAGCACGATCTCCTAACCATTAGGAAAATGGCCAAACCACTGACTTGCATTCTCGTAGGAATATCACAGAACCAAGACTCTTTGTAGGAACTCATGCTCTTCCCAACTTAACTGCAATGCATACTCATTCCCACATCATTGGGCTCACTCACTCAGAACTAAATGCTCAAACCTCAATGGTTTTCCAACCGAAGTCGACCTCACACGAATAAACTCTACTCACTGATGAGTTCCACAACATCCCAAGCGGTCGACGATCAACCCATACCGTACCTCTGCAATTGATAACAACTGAGTCGCACATAACCAAACTCAAACCACGATCTCTCCGTCTCCAAAGGGTGTACAGGTTATAAAGAAAGAAAACATAAAACACGACAACCTAAGGTCGATCTATCATGTTATTCCTAACACATATCACATAATCATGCTGACACATAGCCATAAAGATCATGCAGACACCACACCGATACCGAGGAGAATCGACAAGAATGACACTTCATTTTGGACAACCTAGTTAGATTCCTTGCTAGAAGTCACGTCTGCGAAATGCGTTTCTAACTTGGCTCCCAAGTTTGTTAATCCAAACACAAGATGAAACAATCCTAAGGTCCACCTTTCAGGCTCACATATACACAACATCAACATGCAACCAAGCACACACACAGCTTCGCAAGGTGATGCACCCTCTTCTCATGGCTCATAAGTATTCGAACCCAGAGCTCTAATATCAAGTTGTCATGCCCCAAACACTAGGGTCACGCGAAAGCCCACCAAAACACCTATTTAAGAAAATAAGGTTTGGAGTTAGAACACCATCAACTAAAAATATTACAACATTTGGATAAAGATTCCCAAGTTTATCTCTCATAAACAGAAATCATGCAAACTCATACATGAATAAGTATATTGCCGAAAGGCGTACAAACCAGCCTTCAGAAACAGGCATCACATGTATAAGTACATGTCCAAAATAGGAAAAACTATTGCATCTCTCCATCACCACAAGCATCTAGGTCAACTCCATGTGGTCACCTAAAAATATTTTTACAGCAAAATCTCACACCGTGAGCCAAAACCCAATAGAAAAAGACAATAAAGCTGTAAAGCAGGCTATGCAATCATATGGTGGGAGCTAACTCGACCACGAAAGCCAAAAAAAATTTTCTCTAAAAAACCACAAGTTTTCCAACAAGCCAACATGGGCCTCAAAAACGATTTTATCTCACAAAACCCCCATTTTTATCCTTCAAACTGTGCATATCATCCTAACAGATATCATGCCGCAGTTAAAGGAAAGCTGCAATAAAACAGTAATGAAAACATGATCTTTGTTCACCCGAATCATAGAATCGGAATCAAAATATTATTTTTCCACTCGGAACACACAACCGAGGAAAATAAAAAGGTAAAATAGTTTTCCTCCACTAGAGTCACTCAGCTGAGGAGAACACAATAAAATGAGATCCTATGTACCGACTCTGTCTCACACAGGCAAGGTAACAACTATAGACTCTTTCCTATTATCCTAGTTACCACTTAAGGCCCGCTAGGTAATGACAAGCTCTGTACGGAGTCACGACAACGTAACTGCTCAAGTCATGAGTCAAGCCCGAGAGTCCAGCGCATCCACTAACCACTCAATTTACGGGATTCAACCCGTAGGTACAGAGCACCTACTGCTTAATTTATGGGATCTGTGCCCAATGGTACAAAGCACCCAATCACTCAATTTACGGGGGCTAACCTGAAGGTATAGAGCACCTATGCTGCACACGTTTTTGAACTTACACCGAGGAGCAATGGAAGCCCAACTCATCACAAACACACCCATTGTCCCGGTACATCTATAGATAACATTTAAAATCCAGCTGTAACTCAACTACAAAAAATAGTAAAATAGTTTTACATCGCATGCATATAGAAAGGGATCCAATCCATCAACATGGAGATCTACAAGCATGTAACAATATATTTTTTAGCAAAACTAAGACTCAACCCCAAGGGTCAGCTCCAAACCTCCACAAACATGTTTTTCACAAAAACATCTCGTTTTCAAAGCTCCTTTCTAAAACCATGGATCTCAACACATCCGAATCATGTAATAAACCATGAAAAGCATAAAACATGCTTTTTATCCGAAACAAGGTTTAAACATAACACATGATATATAAGTATTTTAACCGATAAAAGCGTACAACAGTATGTAGCGTAATTGGGCAACCGTCACTATCACGTTCCAACATCCAGGTCATGTGAAACACCCACAACAAACTTCCAAGGAACAAGAAACTTGATCATAAGGCTCACAAGGATGAAAAATAACCTTTTCCCAAACATTCGGCCAAAAGTGGATAAAAAATGGTTTGGAAAACATGACATACCTTCACTCTTTTGGTCATAACTTTTTCTACAAAAATAATTTTAAGTTGAGAGAGGTTCGATTGGAAAGAATACTTTTGGGGCTTCGATTTGAGTACAAGAATGACCCAATTCTGAGTCCGAATGAGGGAGATATGATCAAAACAAAAAGACCCAAAAATGGCCTTACGGACCCAGCGCTTGCTAGGCGCTCGCAGAGCGCTTGACCGCCCGTCCAGCAGAAAGTAGCGCTCGATAGGCACCCGATACGCGCTTGAGCGCCTCTTCAATAGAAAAAACTGCTCGCTAGGTGCCCGATAGGCGCTTGAGCGCCCTTCAACGTCCATTGACGCTCCAGAACGTCCCAGTTCTGAGTTTTTGCCCAAAAATAAGTTTTTCAACTCCCAAAACATGTATAAACCCGAAATCAAAGCCTCCAGACACCTTTTTAACACCCTCAAAAATACCCAAACCTGAAACTACCACAGAACCTCGAAAGGAACATCTCAAAACTCGTTTTCATCCAACCAAAATCAACTCAAACACCTTTTTGAACTAAAACCCGATTTAACGAAACATAAATTGGTTATCCATGCATTTTTAACATGTTAAAATACTTATAATTGCATGTAGTACCCTTATACAGCAGTAGAATCTGAGATCCTACCTCATTGGGTCAAAAACTCGATGTCTCGACCTACGTGCAAATCCGAACTTCGTCGAAATCAAATTTCGTCCAGATGGATGTGTAGACCACGGAGCCAATAGTAAGGATCTGCTGTCTGATCGCCGAAAACTAAACCCTAGGCCCCCGAGAAGTTAGAGAGAAGGCAGAGAGAAAAAGGAAAAAACTTAGGAGTTAAGTTTTAAAAATATCTTTTGAAAATATCTTACTCTAGATATTTATAGGCCTCCAAAATATTTTCTTTTTAAAATTTTGAAATTTGCACCACAACTTCCAACAGCCCCTAAGACCAACCCTACAAAATCTCTGAACCCGCACATGCATCAAAACCACATTTTTCTAGAATCCTGCGCCAGGCCTCCACCACGCAAGCGCATACCCACCGCTCGAGCAGTCATCGCTGGGTGAAAACCTGAACCAAAGAAGCAAGATCATACTTTAATCCCTACTCCCGTGAACACTTAAATCATTTCAAAAAAAATAAAACGGGTCAGGGTGTCACAATATAGGTTTAAGGCTCCATCGAAAAGGAGGATCCACAGATCCTTCTCAATCTTCAGCACCTACTCATTGGGAAACCCAAATTCAGGCTCTTCTTCTATGTTGATAGGGTGGTTGGCTAATAACTCAGCGATAGCTCTCCCTTTTTTCTGATTTTCTCGTGACATACTACAAATCAAACTCGATTAGCATCAGTAATCACCAGGTTAACTTTCCTGTCAATGCTGGCTTTTCAAAAAGATATTTGAGTAGGTCTTTCCTTGAGATCAGAACAACCCAGTATGCTAACATGTAATGACGTAACTTCTTGGATGCCCAGACTAGCACCCAACAAGTCTTCTCCAAAGGCGTTTACTGTCGTTCGCATTTGGTCATCTTTTTACTCAAGTAGTAAATAGCTCTTTCTATCTTGGTTTCATTTTTTTGTGCATGCATACACCTCATTGCTGAATCAGTCACTAATAGGTATAGTATCAAAGGATTTTTGAGTTCTGATGGTGATAAAATTAGAGGGTTTTACAGATACTTCTGTACGGCTTCGAAAGTGTCCTGACACTGCTTATCCCATTGAAACTTGGTCCCTTTCTTCAAGAGTCAGAATAAGGGTTCACAGGTAGTGGTTAGCTTGGTGATGAATCGACTGATGAACTGAACATTTCCCAATAAGCTCCTTACATCCTTCTCGGTCTTTAACGAAGTAATTTCTAGAATGGCCTTGATCTTTAAAGGGTCTACCTCTTTGCCTCACTGTGTGATCATAATTTGAGCATTTCTCCTACTATCACTCCGAAGGCACACTTCTGATGGTTCAAGCACATCCTATACTTTCTGATTCGTTCGAAGAATTTTCTTAGTGCAGCAACGTGTCCTTCCCGAGTTTTGAATTTCATGATCATGTTATCCACATATACTTCTACTTCCTTGTGCATCATATCGTGCAGTAATGTAGTCGCAACCCTTTGGTAGGTTGCTCCCGCATTCTTTAGTCCGAACGGCATGACTCTATAACAATAGTTTCCCTAAGGCGTTGTGAATATAGTCTTCTCTCGATCTTCTGAAGCAATCAGAATCTGATTATACCTTGAAAATTCGTCTATAAAAGACAAGAGCACATTCTTAGCGGTGTTGTCTACCAATACGTCTATATGGGGGGAGAGAAAAGTCATCCTTTAGACTAGCTCTATTAAGATCTTGAAAGTCAACACAAACTAGGATTCTTCCATCCTTCTTTGGTACCAGAACAATATTAGCGACCCGTTTCGAGTACCCTGTGACTATGGCGTCGGGATTTTTGGGTTTTTTAAAAATCGTCAAAAATAAGAAAATTTAAAGATGTTTAGAAAATATTTTAACACCTTGAAAACCAAATTTTGAAAACTCTTTTTTTGTTAAAAATAGAGTCGCCACTTAATTTTTGAGAGAAACTAAGAAAAACAAAAATGGCTACTGAGCTTTAAAACGTTTTACCAGAGAAAGAGAGTTCGGGGGCTAAGGTACGAATCAGAGAAGGTGTTAGGCACCCCGTTCGCCCAATCGTAAGGTTGGTCTCTACTAATCATCATTGGTTCTTTAATAAAATATTTTAAATGCATGCAAATAAAAAAAGTAGAGGCAAAGAGTGAACATCCAAAATTAAATATGAAAAATACATAACATATGTACATAATACTCCAAATAAAACAAATATCAAAAGAAAACTCTTAAGTCCTATGGCATGCAATTTCTAACTAAAGGATACATGGAGCACTCACACATGCAATATTTACAAAGATAACCTAAACTATTATGGTATGCATGAAACAATAGAAACATGCTAGAAGTTGCCAAATACTACCTTAATATAAAATGTTGCAAAATTAACTAAACTACTTTAGACAAAATATTTTAAAGAAAGTAACCAAAATATGCATGTTATCAAAATAAACTAGATTGGCATTAACATAAAAAAAATGCTAAATGTAAAATAAAAGTTATATAAAAGAGAAAATTCTCCATTGAAAGAAAAGTTTTCTTAACAAAGAAATTTAAAATAAAGGTTTTATAACAAAAGAGTGTTTAAAGATTTAAAGAAAAAAAAATTTTACAAAAGAAAAATTATGCTAAAATAAAAAGATTAGAAAATATTATTAAGCTATTGAAAAAAAAAATTTAATTATTTACATTTTGTACTTTAAAAGAGACAAAAGAAAAGAAAAGAAAAGAAAAAAAAATTACTATAGTAAGAGAAAATTTGTACTAACATTTAAAGATAAAAACTAACTTAAAAGATTTTTTTCTAATTTTTTGGGTTTAATAATATGAAAGAAAATAATATTAACATTAAATAGAAAAAGAAAAGAACCAAAACAAAAGAAAAATAAAGCTAATAATAATAGGACAGCAAAAGAAAAGAAATTGTAAGAAAATTAAAGATAGTAAAAAAAAACTTTTATAAGAAAAGAAAAGAAATACTAATATTAAAGAAAAAGAAATGTTAAATTGAACATCTTAAGCTAATAACTAAGAAAGAAAATAAAGACAAATAGAGCATTGGCATTAATAAAATAAAAAAAATACTAGTAATAAAAAGAATATTAAGCTAATGTTTAAAAGAAGAAAAAGACATTAAATTAATTACAAGAAAAGAAAAAGAAATAAAAAATAAATGCTAGAAAGATAAGAGAAATCAAATACAATTATTTAACTCAAATGTGAAATGTGGTATTAATTACTACATTCACATAAATGTAAGTGCATTATTATAACAATTAACAACATTAACAAGTTGTAATTGCCAAAACATATTAGCACTATTTAATGAATTAATGAAAAATAACAATGTACTTAGTGTGAAAGTGTAACTAAGAAATTAATTAAAACAATTAAATTACATGAGGTAATGTAAACAACTAGTAAGTTTAACTACATAAATGAAGAAAATGCATGAATTGAACTTCGAATTTAACCCGATCACTCCAAAAAAGATGGAATGAAGTTAGAAAGATCGGTGATCCAAACAAAATACCTGGATTGCTTAGAAATCCTCAAGTTGGAAAAATGTGCTTCAATGGTCCAATCCTCAGATGGTGATCCAAACAAGGCTTTCAATGTAGGCATTGGAGATTCGAATCTCGGTATTTCAGTAGGACTTTAGCGTCGGGCCTCGAAATTGCTCAGCAACTCAGCAAAGCTTCTCTCACTAAACCTCTCACTAATTTTTTGTCTTGAAAAACATACAAGGGATACGGTATTTTTAGAATTCTTCAACCAATGGGGTGTTGCCACTTTTTGGGACACGTCAGGCCATTTGGAGTTGGGGGTCGCCAGGTTCAACATGGCGATCGCCATGTTTAAAAGAAATTCCATAAGGGTCTATTAGCGGTCGCCACAATTAGAGTTGGCGGTCGTTAGGTTGAAGGTGGCGATCGCTACTTTTGGTTAGGGTTTTCAAGAGATTCTATTGACGGTCACCATAATGAAAGTTGGCGGTCGCCAGGTTGGAATGACTTGGACAGCAAGTTATCAATGTTTCAACAAAATTTCATTAGTTTGAAGGTTCTGGGTTCAAATACCGTACTTGGATCACCTCCCAATGATCAAACTGAAGCACTATTGCAGCTGTTTTTATCATCGAATTCACCTAAGATTAAGCGGGGTCAAACTAAGGTGTTTATAGTTGCCCCTCTTTGATTTAACTTGCATATCAATGCGTGAAACAAGTTATATCAAAGACCCAAAGACAATAACCATTTGACCTAGCCATCAATCTTAGGTCACAAACACACAAGCATGCAATGATGTTGGTCATACCCGAATTTTGATCGAGCTGCCTATGTGCCCCTTTGCTAGGGATCAGACCCAAACGTAGTTCCTGGGGCAAAATGCAAGGATGTAAGATAAGGAATATGAAACATGATGCAGATGCTAACATGACGTAGATGCTGGTATGATCAAGATCAAAGACCGAGTTAAGATCTAAGAGCTCGGCTGGGGATACAATAATTAAAAGGATCGAATTAAGATCCAAGAAATTACCTTAATCGGAATAGCGATAAGGAACTGATGGGTCGAGTTAAGACCTAACAATTCGGAATGATAGTTGGGTAAAAATAGTCAAAAGCCAAGTTACGACTTAAAACTATTCATATCGGGAAGAATAACCATGAATTAATAGGTCGAATTAAGACCTAAAAAAAATCGAAAGTGGGATAAAAATAATTAAAAATCAAGTTACGGCTTAAAATTAGATTTATCGGAATGATAAACCACGAATTAATGGGTCGAGTTAAGACCAAAAAATTCCGCACAAGACATGGGTTAAAAATAATTAAAAGCCAAGTTACGGCATAAAATTAAACTTATCGGAAAGAAAACTACGAATTAATAGGTTGAGTTAAAACCTAAATATTCGGAACAAGGCATGGGATAAAAATAATTAAAAGGCAAGTTACGGCTTAAAATTACATTTATCTGGAGAAAATACCACACACAAGTATTTTTGGAAACTCCCAAGATTTTTATAGTCATTTTTTAAAAGCTCTCAATATCACAAAATAAAAATTTTAAATTGTTTTATGTTTTCTAAAAATAATTTTCGCTAATAAAACAAAAAAAAAAAATCTAACACACCAATAAAAATAGACACTCACAAAATAAATGCATATGAATAATAGAAAGATAAACAAAACATACATTAAAAATCCCCAAACAGCCCCTCTCAAAACCCCAAAACATCATTATGACAAACTGACATGTGGCCGCCAACTTTGGAGTTGGCAGTCGCTATGATAGGAATGACGTGACTGTTGACATGTCGGTGGCCGCCAAGACAAAAACCCTTCTAACACGGTGGTCGCCGGATATAAACCCCTACGACATGGAGGTCACCATGTGTCGCTTCAAAAACCTAGCGGTTGCTCACATTGGAGTTAGCGACCGCCAACTCCAAGCGCGCATCCGGCCCTTTAAGGTGCGCAAGTGTGGCTCATTCTCACATTCTCACTCTAGCCTCTCTCGCACTTTCAAACTTTCTCTTGCTCTTCCAAGATTTCCTTCGAGTTCTCTCTTGCTTTCCTTGCTTCGAAGCTTTCTCTTACCTTGTTGTTTGCGATCCCATTCCTCTTCATAACGGTCTAGGGCCATGGAGATGATGATCTTGGGGCACGACGGGGTTCTTCTGCTACTGGGAGTTCTTCCATAGGGACTCTCGGGGGCACAACCTCCATTCTTCTCGCCGGTGAGGTCACCTCCGCGCAGCCCACTGCGGTGATGGATGCTCTCGTTCTTGAGGCAGAGTGTGCCTCCCGCCATGCAGCTGAGGAGGAGGCATGAGCAGCTGCTGAGGCATAGGCGGCTGCAGATGCTGCTGCTGAGGTCGCGATGGCCAACTTTTGGATCTCGACACTGGAGAGGGTCACCCAGCACCCTTCGACCCACATACCTACGCCCTAGTTCCCCATCGCGTAGTTCCACACGGGATGAGACGCTACGAGCCTCCTACCGATGCTGTTGCTGCCAATGTTCTTTTGTGGGAGCCCGACCACCATATTTCTGGCCAGCGCCCATTGGTAAGTTTTCCAAACTTACTTGTTCAATACCAAATAATGTTTTTATGATACGTCAAACGTAGATGCATACCTAGGATCCCCAATATGATGATGAATGATGATGATGATTTATTTTAATATAGATAATGATTTATGTGTGATGTTTTGAGATTTGAACTTTAGCTTAGGTACCTTTGCTATGGAGATTAAAACAGTAGAGACACTATGATTTGAATGAACAATGAAAAGAAATGGAGATCATTTTAGTGAAATCACAAAATAAAAAACTTGAATTTTTTATTTTTATTTTAAGGAAAAACTAGGGAGGAATTTTTTGTTTTGTTTTTGGAGCATGAAAACTAAAGAATAATTTTTATCTTAGAAAATTTTGTCAAAAATTTCTAAAAAGTTAAGGCAAAATTTTTTCACAAACTCTAGAAATTTAAAGGGTATTTTAAAGAAAAAATCAAAATTTTTAGAAAATTTAGGAAATTTTGAAAAAAATTTTAAGAAAATTCTAGAAAATTTTAGAAAATCTTTAGAAATTTTTTTAGAAAATCCTAGAAAATTTTAGAAAGTCTTAGAAATTTTTTAGAAAATCTTAAATAATTAAGGAAAAATTCTTGAAAAATTTTAGAAATTTTTAAAAAATCCTAGAAAATTAAAAGAAATTTTGAAAAATCCTAAAAAAATTTATTTAGAAAATCCTAGAAAATTAAGGCAAAAATGTAAAAGAAATTTAAAAAATATAGGCAAAAAGGGGCAAAACACAAATATCTGAGAAAATTTTTTTTGTTTTTGTTTTTGTTTTCAAGGAGATTTGCTTGGCATACCAGGATTTAGGATTTCTAGAATTTTACTAGGACGCGCAAAAACTAAAAGATCATTACTTACACACGAACCTAGGGTCATGGTGTCTAGTTTGCTAGGACTTGAAAGAACCGAAAGGTCATCACTTACACACGAATCTAGGGTTTGAAAGAACCGAAGGGTCGTCACTTACACACAAACCAAGAGTTAGGGTGCCTAGTTTTCTAGGGCTTGAAAGAACCTAGGGGTCGTCACTTATACACGAACTTGGGGTTAGGTTGCCACAAACCTAGAGTTAGGGTGCCTAGTTTTCTAGGGCTTGAAAGAATCGAAAAGTCGTCACTTACACACAAATTTAGGGTTAGGGTGCCTAGTTTTCTAGGGCTTGAAAGAACTGAAGGGTCGTTATTTACACATGAACATAGGGTTAGGGTGCCACGAACCTAGGGTTAGGGTACCTAGTTTTCTAGGGCTTAAAAGAACCGAAGGGTCGTCACTTACACACGAACCTAGGGTTAAGATATCGTCACTTACACACGAATCTAGGGTTAGGGTGCCTAGTTTTCTAGGGCTTGAAAGAACCAAATGGTCATCACTTACACACGAACCTAGGGTTAGGGTGCCTAGTTTTCTAGGGCTTGAAAGAACCAAATGGTCATCACTTACACACGAACCTAGAGTTAGGGTGAACCGAAGGGTCGCCACTTACACACGACCCTAGGTTTAGGGTGCCTAGTTTTCTAGGGCTTGAAAGAACCAAATGGTCATCACTTACATACGAACTTAGGGTTAGAGTGCCTAGTTTTCTAAGGCTTAAAAGAACCGAAGGGTCGTCACTTACACACGAACCTAGGGTTTTTTATTGCTTTTGGTTATCTGTTACATATTTCATGTGTTTAATCTGCTCTTTATATATCTTCTTTTTTCAGGCGGATCACTATGTCTGTGGTTTTGGAGGTTCTACCTCCGGAGAGGTATTGGAGTGGTATGATGCCCTCCATGTTCATAGCCGAGCCTATGTTGATGCCTCCAGTTTTGCTCGATTCATATCTTTGTTGGGTAGGACGAGCAATGATCTAGTCTGGCTAACGGCCCTGGCAGAGCGGTGGTAGGACACCACTAATACCTTTCATTTCACCACGTTCGAGGCTACATTGACACCTCTGGATTTTGCTCTTATTACCGACATCCAGGTTGGAGGTGCCCCTATTCCGTTCAATCCGACCATCGTTTGTTCCACTGATGCGCTAACGTATTTCCTTGGAGCTATTCCCACCCAGATGGACAGAGACCTGGTTCGATACATCTGGTTCTTCGAGAGATTCAGATATTTCCACTGCACCGAGCCCCGCTACTACGAGTGGGTCGCCCGAGGCTTCCTGATTATATGTTTGGTACCTCCTTGTTCTTGAACAAGGAGAACACCGTTCATCTGCATTAGTTGGGCGGCCTGGTTCGTCTTGATCGGGTTGCTTCATATGATTAAGGAGGTGCTGCTCTGGCTACTCTCTACAGCTTCATGAGGACTCTCACTCGGTTTCCCCAAGAGCTCAGCATCGGGGGATACTGGAGGGTCTGGGAGGTATGATTTTAGTTTCTACGCTCTTTCATTCATTTCTATCTTTTATTATCCATTATCTGCTTGCTGACATCTTCTTTTTGCAGCTATAGACTTATGAGTTCCTCGGGCTTCACGTCCTGACAAACTATTCAGTAGACCCTCTAGTCATTCCCTATGCATCCCGGTGGTCCCGAGGGCTGAAGGGGAAGAAGGTCGAGGGAATGGACATTGACCGGTTTTGGGTCTCACTGGACCGGCTGACTCCCGACCAGGTATCATTATTTCCTAATACTGCACTGTATATTATATTCTGCATTATACTGCTCACTACACTGCATTGTGCCATACTATTCTTTGTTCTTCACATTGTTCACTGTAATTTGGTCACTAATTATCATACACTGCACTGGTCACCATACTCTGCAGGTTCACTGGGATGTCTGGCAGGGAGTAGAGGATCGGGCTAGCGCAGACCTGATGCGTAGTCAAGATATTGCTTCGAAACGGATCCTGTTGGCGGATCCATTCGGGTGGGAGTATTATCTAGGGGAGCGAGTGGTTCGCCAGCCGCTTGGCCTAGATCACTTTTGGATCCTGGTGGTTCCTCCAGCTTATATGCGTCAGACCGATCATCTAGGCTGGGTTGACCTAATCTTCGAGCTGGTGGGGACTTCAGCCTCGAAGCTGTTGGTGGCCGAGGAGGACTATGCTGCTTGGGCCCGAGCCCATTTATTGGGTCCGAGCCCATTTATTGGAAGGAGGCGGAGACACGTGCCGGAGGATGCTGAGGCTGCTGCTGCTGGAGTGGCTGTTGCTGCTGGAGTGGCTACTGGAGGAGCTGGGGCTGGGGCTATCGAGATACCCTGGACGGTATCATCTTTTATTGCCGGGTATTCTTTCGACATCCTTGTCTCGTTTCCTCCTGCTCTGAAGTTCCAACTGGTGCATACTTAGGTTTGCTTCTTTTCACTGCTTTATTTCATGTTCTTCCTCTCTTTAGACTGCTTATCTTTTTATTTCTATGGGCAGGGGGATCAGGCCTGGATGGATCGCCTCATGCTGGTGGTGAGTGACATGCAGACCTTGATTCGCCAGTAGGATGCAGCTCTGCGTGCAGCTGGGGTTCCTTTTGTCTCGCTGTTAGTGAGTATTTTCCTTTTGGTATCATTATCCTGTTATGTACTGCACTTTATTCTTACTGTTACTCCTCTTTTATAGGCACCAGTAGTTGCCATTGGTGCAGTTCCATCTCAGGCTCCTCAGCACTTTGCTCATGCTCTAGTCCCATCTTTAGCACGAGGTCGTGGGTCCCGTGCCACTTCTCGAGCACGTCCCCGAGGATTTGTTTCATCTGCTCGAAGCTGATCTAGAGTCGTCTCCTCCTCTTCTGGCAGCGATGACGACGACGATTTTGACAAACTCTTCGAGGACGACAGTTCGGAGGAGGCTGGTCTTTCTTTCCACCGGGTCCGCCTGTGACGAGAGTGAGAGAGAGAGTCCCCCCTCCCATCTTTATTTTTTGATATATTTTATTTTGATGGGCCTGCGTGCCCCAGTTTGATACACTTATGGGCCTGTGTGCCCCTGTTTACTATTTTATTGGCCTGTGTGCCCCGTTTACATTTTGATACATTCTACTACTTTTTGATGCATTTTGGGCCTTCGTGCCATTTATTACTTCACATGTTTATGCGTTGCACAACTTTTCTTTATTTGCTTCTCAAACTTTCTTGGATGCATAATTCAAATGCCACAATTTATAAATCACAAACTGCAAACTGACACACCCACCACGTTTACACATGGCGGTCGCCATAAGACAACATGGCGGTCGCCATTTCCAATAAGATTGACATGGCGGTTGCCATGTATAACATGGCAGTCGCCTGGTTAAAGGGCTAATGTCACTATTTGATGCTTTTTAGAGTTGGACGTCGCTAACTCCAAGGTAGCAGTCACCATATTGAACGTACTTTTTGCTGAACTTTTAATTTTTTGCCTTTTTTTGCCTTATAAATACAGCCCTGGAGGCCCCATTTTTCGTTATTCTCACTCAAATGGCTAGTCCCCTTTCTTCATGGGTTGAGACATTCTCCCATATTGAGCGTTTGAACTTTTCTCCTTTCGGTATCAACTCCTTATTTCCTCTTATGGCCATAAAGGTTGATGGACCTTTGTTGAAAGCAGCTGCTCAACTGTGGGACCTGCAATCCCACGTCTCCCGGTTCAGCCTTGAAGAGCTATGCCCCACTGTGGAGGAGTTTGCTGCCATTTTGGATTTTTCCCCACTGAGTTCCGTTGTGCTTCCCACTTTCTTTCTTTCGAGCCGCCAGTAGGTAATACAATTTTGTGGCATGTCTAGAATGGAGGCCTCTCTTCTGACACATAATGACTGTCTTGACATGCAGATCATTGACAGATTTTGCCCAATCGGTGACCTTAGTGACCTCGATTTTCAGCTGCGACGACGCTACGCTCTTTGCCTCTGCCTTCTTGCCCAGTATCTTCTTGTTCCCTCTGACGGGCGAGTTAGTTGCACACTGGTTGACATTACTGGTCAAATGTGGATGGAAAAGGACTTTGTACCACTTATCTTAGTTGAGACACTACTAGGCTTAGATGCTGTTCATCGCGGTGAGACCATTACTTTTGCTGGCAACCCTTTAGTTCTTCAGGTAAGCTCAAAATCTTTCTTTTCATTAAACTTTTTGTCGCACTGCAAGCTTTTCTCTTACTGATCTAACCTTTGCTACAGATTTGGCTTATGGAGAAGGTAAATCTTATACAAAAACCACCCACTGATAGGCACAGTGCCTCAGCCTTCCTTTACCGCCCCTGCTATTAGATTATTGAAACGCGGAAGAAAAATTAAGAATCGGCGCCATGACCGTAAAAAATGGCATGTGCATTTTTCATGAAAAACGATAACATTAAACTGGTATATTATTATTAAATATACCTTCAAGAAACTTATTCAAGTTTCTTTGATGCAGAACAACGATCCGAGACGACCCAATGATCTTCTCATGTATATCCCAACGCACACGACGATCCCGGCAAGTGGGCACCGATCCAGATCTTCGTGTATCCTTGCCTTGGTTTCTTTCTCAAACTCTTTCTCACCAAAAAGAAAAAATAATTTACTAAAAGGGAGACGGGGGCGGCGGCTTTGGGGGAAAATTAGGTTAGGGTTTTCCTTCTTGAGCCTCATTTTTTATATAAAGAGTATATCTCTTAAGATATATATGGCATCCATACATATCTCTTAAGATATACATGGTATCTATATATATCTCTTTCTAAATAATACCAAGAGATACATATATATCCATAAACAAAATCCCACTACCTAATTAGGGTCGGCTACCTAGGGAGAAAACTCTAGGTGTGCCAAAAGACTAAAGCGCCCCATATTATTTAATTTAATCCCCGATTGTTCCCGACAGTAAAACCGACATTTAAATTAAATTAAATAATTACCGAAACCGACAAGTAAATATCCGTGCGTATAATGGGCTACATGAGGGATCACGAGGAAGTATAGGACATGGGCTAACCACATGAGAAAATCATATGTCCCTAACTCTGTCTCCGAGTTAGATCCTTTCTCACACGAACCAGAACTTATTCCGCTAAAGGTCCTGACTGAACTCCCGGCCCTAACTCAAATTATGTCTTGAGTTTCCAATTATCAAATGCACTGAATTCT